>JAQGAF010001087.1:0-35484 GCA_034687865.1 Kryphioiulus occultus | reverse complement strand
TTCAATTTCATTGCCTTTTCCAGGTTTTCCAGGAGAAGTATCATCCCCCTCTATTGCGGGGGATGATACTACTTCCAGGTCTAGGGGAACCCTGGTCTAGTATGCAAGAATGACACCTGTCTTTTTTTCTTGGTGGAGATCTTGGGCCTAACCTAACACAATTACTTTACTTAACAGCCCAACCGCTGGCAATCACTGCCAGCTTTCGAGCCGTGCGGAGAAGCCCACTTTATCATAGTATCTATGGCGTAGTAGGGACTATTCTGTAGTGCAGCCTCCATAAGATTGCGCCATTTTTCCTTAAAATGTGCAAACGGAAACTCGACAATTTTTTATTGGGAATGTCAACTTGTGGTTTAAAGCATATCTAATGTGCAGATTCGTTCCAGAGCAATTTCAAAATGGCTGCCACGATTTTCACGCATGAATTTCATGTAATAGTTATGAACACAGGTGCAGTGAAAATCAGCCCCGGTGTATTTTAAGCAGGTGTCATATGCTAATTAGCCTAAAACAAAGTTTCCGGAGAGAAAAAACATGAATTTTGTACGAAAAAACTTGAGTCGCTAACATACTTTTCGCCAGTCATTTGAAAATTCCGTGTCATTTGACCCAAAGGGGATGGTAATAATTTCGCTTCGCACTCGTTTAACACCTCTAATTTCGGAGAAACCAGGCTACAATAGCGCAGACCTTGTTTCGCGTAATGATAGGTCACAAGCACCAAAATCGAGAACAATATAATAACCCATTAAAAATTAATCAAGAATTATTTTCTATGCTACTCAAGACGAACAATTTCTGGTCATAACCAGCACTACAATGCGCGGGCCATCAGAGGTGTCAATGAAAGTGCATCTACCCCATGATTAGCCAAACTGAGGGGGTCAATGAGAGAAAAATGAAAATTCTCACATTTACTGATGGAAACATTTAGTATACAAACGAAATCATTGCGGGAACGCAATTTAGCGAGCCGGAAAATAATTGATGAGCTTTTCACATAATGAATGGTGAGGCTTCGGGAATTATTAAACACATAATTCATGCTAGTTAAAAACAACAACAGATTTAACGTGCCTATAAATCATGCAATAATAACTTAACAGAAAAATAGTTTGGGGATCAAGGCATTTTGATGCAAGCGAATTGTTTTGCTTAGATTTTACTGAACAACAAGTGGTTAATGAATATTGCTCGCAATGACGTCATCTACTAAATGTCGCTCTGCACCTCGTTATTGGGCAGACCTACTTAACATGGTAAGAGTGTCCTTTAAATACAATGGATAGTGACGTCATCGTTAGTCACATCCATAAAAGCAGTATTAGCGAACATAATCCAATTATTGAGCATGAGTTAAGTCGATCGCAAAATAGGTCTGAACCTTGAATAACTACACATGCATATGCAATATACCGAACATGTACATGTTGGTGATCATAATGCAGGGAATATTTTTTAAATTTAAGAAATCATCGTGAGGATTCTTGTAAATAACATTTCTATAGAAACCTCGGAAAACGGGTTTGAGTGAGATATTATTGCACATTACTTTTGATTTAATTTATTCGAGGAAAACTGTTTCAAGTTATTTACCTCGAATAAAACTAGAAAACGCTTGTGCTTATTTTAATTTTAATTCCTTTGTTTCCTGTTTAAATTCATCATTATGAACCTGTACTTTCTTGATACTCTCGATTTCTAGATTACACTGCATTCCAGCTTGAAATGAAAATTTACATTCTCAAACATACACGTAGCAATTTCTTTACAAGCTAATGCATCTCAAAATATACGTACTCGTATATTTAATGTTACTGAAATTACCGCTACTACATGTACAGTATAATAAATAAGCAATCCGGCCTCTTCGTTTGTGGTTTCAGAAATATGTATCACAATACTTTCGTGCAATGCATAATCGATATAAAAATGAAAGTGCATTCCATGAAAACGTACGCTTTACAAGCTGAAACTCATAATTACTTGCAGCGGGAATGCAAATACAGACATTTTCTGGCATTCAATGATAATTAGAGCACATGATGGTCATGATAGTTTTTCGATAGTGTTGGACAACTTTTATGCAGTGCTTAATTGCACCATCACCTTTGGTGTCGTTTCTCAATCCATTTAGTAATTTTTCACTGTCATGTTGCATGCAGCATTACATCCATTGGTACAATTTAAGCTTTGTAACCTGTGGAGGACACGTGAATTAAACCCGATCTATAAATCGATTTCGTAACGGCTGAATGGCTTTTCGAAGAGACCTACTTTTCTGCCAATTTGGTATTCCAGACGGCGAACCAAGATGGCCACAAAGTAAACTTGGCCCCACTAATTGCATTATTGGTAAAAGCAATCAATTGCGGCGGCCAAATTGTGCTGAATCCAACGGAGGCCACACTTTTGACACACTTTGGTGAGAGTGTGTAAAAAAGGCGGCGGCGATATTAACAGGTCCACTGATCAATTTATTTCTCTATCTGGAGGCAGCACGTCTAGGGAATAGGATAGCGGTTATTTGGGTCTAGACAATAGAGAGTGACCAATTTAGAGAAGCTAGAGACCCTTCACTAAATCAGGGTAACTCAATTGTGTCACGAAGTTACTCAACTAAACGAAGAGTTCCATCAACAGGGATCGTGAAGTAACCAGTATAACGAAAAATAAATATGGCACTTTCAAAGTACAAACTGATTTCACCATTGGGCAAGAGTCAATACTTTGCAAATAATTCAATTCAACTTAGTACCCGACAATCATTAAGAGAATTCCATGTTGTAGGGCGTGTACTTGCAGTCCATCAACCCAATATAATCGGCAATTACCACGGCATTAGTATGGTCACCATCATTATTGTAAAATTGAATTTCTTGAGTAATATAATAACACATTTAGAAACCAAGAAACTTAACTTTTTAATTCCTCCTGTTAGTATTATTACGTGAGGAATACATGTAGTATTTTGGTAGCATAATAGAGGCATTATGCTCTGCTCCGAATGAGCCAAAAAAATGTACACTATCTATTTCAACCCCGCACATTGAACAGAATTGAATGACACCTGTCCTAACTTGACCTGACCTAAAGTAGCCTAAAAACGTAATTTTTTAATTAGCTGCACCTAGTCGCCAGGTAATCATTGCAATCCTAAGAGCATTTAGGAGAAGCCCAATCGCATCATTGTAGTTGGTGAAGCCGGACAGCAGCAGAACAAAATGTGTAGTACAGCCATAAAATTCAATTCACTGCATGTTATGTAAATACCATGCGGAACGGCGAAATTCTTATATCGGGGTGGCAAAATTCCACGTGTTGAGATTTAGGACTTTTTATGACTTTTGTGGATAAATTATGGATTATTTTATGTTTTTCTTAAAGCAGTATAAATTTATTAGAATGCAGTATTCCAACCCTTATTCATCTTGATGTTGCAATACAGTATTTGAAGAACAAAAGTGAAGTCAATTGCAACTGTACCAAGCTAAAGAGTGTCAGCATTCAACTTATAGTACAGATAGTGGCAACACAATGGACAGGGTGTTTTAGTACTTTTTAGGACATTTAGGACTTGTTTGCCACCCTGTTATATCCAATTTATTCGGCGTTAACCTTAACATCTCACCTGTGTGGTCACCATACAACATGATTTTTAAATTGCATTTCTTGTAGCAGAATACATGTACCATTCATTGGAAGAGAATTACAACGTCATGTGGCATGCAAAAAATAAGATCAAAAGTATGGATCCGAATGGGTTAATGTCAGGTTCTAGATGAATTTACGTGGATACAGTATATTTCATCAATAACAATATTTTTCAAACACTATTCGGTGTTTGGTGTGGTCACCATATATTGAAAAACATTGTCTTTCACTTCCTTAAATATTGGACTAGATATTTTATCCATCGGAATTTGAAGAATTCCACTGAATTTCCTTTTTCTTTTTATCTGTACCCTTTCACTTTTTTTGGGATTCAGTTAACGTGTTACCAGATTTGTCGCCACCTGGCAAGTGGCTCGCCATTTCTAAAGATCTATTATTTTTTAACTTTCTTAAGAGTGCTAAAATGTGTCGACCATTGAAGCTGTATAGGCCACAGCATCTTGTTCTCATGAATATTATTACAGGTGCTGTGATTCTGTCGAGACTTGCAGTGTTTTCTCACCCTGGTAATGCAACTTGATAAACTGGTTTGCGATCTTTGTGAAATGCGTCTATCTTTATTATACGTTTGGTGACAGTGTACAGGGTGCCTATGTATCAAGCGTTGATATGGAAGTACCAGTTACGATTTTGTTTTTTCATGCCTTTACAGTCAATCGAAATACTACGTGGCAACACGTATACTTGTAGGCCCTTGTATGTATCAAATCAATGACTGAGAATGATCTCAGCCTTAGGTAGAACCTTATATAAATGTACGATACGTAAGGAGAAAAGATGCATAACTCATGGCAACCGTATCAACAATGTCAACCCAATTTTCCCAAAAGAGCTTCAAACCATCTCTAAATTATTTTTAAAAAGAATGTCCAAAATATTCACCAGGATATCTCACGTGGAACGTGTCTTTTACATCGCAAGTTCAACTATTTCAAATTTTTTGTGTCGAAAAAATTGCTAGAAATTAAATAATAAGACAATTGCCAAAAATAGCTAAGCACAAAAAACATTGTACGGCTAGCTAAGAAGGAAGTAGGTTAGCTCACCCAATTAAGCGCCAGGCACAAAAACTACGTTTTTAAATTAAATGGACAAAATTATGAATGATTTACTGCATGAGTTATGGAAGTGCCAAATACCTGCAAGCGCTCACTATTACTGTGACAACAAATAATATGCAAGTTTGTGGAGAAAGACAGCAATGAATAACCCCTGTGTTAAATTCACAAAAGCGAGGAATTCTGCATGGTTAGGTTGCTATGGTGACAGATTTTGCTCAGTGCTCCTGTTTTGTAATTATATTTTCGCGAATTTTAATATGCTGTTTTCCACCGAAAATACTGTTCCGTGCCAAAGGAAATATAGGGTGATCCACCAACTGTCGCCACCAAATAATGATTTTCAGAAACATTCTCTGCCACAGTGATGACATGATTATCGGTCAAAAAATTAGAAAATCTGAAAATCACCTGACTGATGTAAATTTCATGACGTAATAAAATATCTTATATGACCTGAACTTCATTTCAAGACTTTTGTATGATTTCCACGACCTCATGACTTTTCCAAGACCTGTAAGACCCCTGTTATATTTTACGTATTCGTATTCAAAAAAATAATACTGAAAGTGGTGCAAGATATGGGAATTGAAACAAAAAATGGCAGTGTATATTAGAAGATTTTGCACAATATCATGTAAAATCCATCAAACCAGAATATTGACAATAATCTCAAACGAGAAAATTACATTTATTAAACAGAATTCTATTTCCTTGTTCAATATGGAGTATAGCCCACCAACCAATAACACTAAATGTAAAACAAGTCCTTTGTAGAAAAAACGACTAATGGTGTTTCCACCACCTCCATAACCCAGGTAATTGCCAGCAAATTCCCACAATGATTTCATAGAGCAGGACACGTGACCAAGGCACACTCCTTGAGCAAACTCCAAAAATCTTCCGTGCAGGAAGTGAAACAAAACAAGAGTGGGTTTTACACACCATTTCGATCATTAAGTCGTATAATAAGACCCGTTTTATTGCGTACCACCTAACAACAAATAACAACAGGCACCGGACGAATGGGAAAAAAATGCACCTGAAGTCACCTTCAGGACGGTCTCAAAGCCAAAGTCATTTCGAGATGTGTGATGAGCCAATGACATAAGGCGCTATACATTAAGTACATTAAACGACATTTGGGAGTGGGCCAGGTTCCTCGTGATACTTTCACGGTTGCGCCACAGGTTCCTGCAGATCGATGAATCAACTGTGAAAACATATGGATTGCATTTTGGAATGACGCCAATTTAAGTATTGGAATTCCATGGTTGGCTGACAAAACAACAACCTAACAATTGCCTAGCGTGTTGCCACTGAGTTTACACTGCCACGATCGTCCGAAACCAGATCAGAATGGGGTAATTTCTGAATGACTCAGCTACAGATACATGTATGGACGAGGACACTCAGCGTGTCATCGAATAATGGCCCGTATACTAACTGAGAGAACCGATCTAGTTGAACACTAATATGGAGTAACTGAGCTAGATTCGCAAAACGGCATTAAAATGTGATGGCACTCGCTGCATGCTATCCAATATTATAACAAGAAACTGCAGGAAATATGTTGTAAAGCTTCCATACAGTGTACTTGCAAAAGAGAGGCGAAGACGAGCATGTTTTATTCATATATTGATATCTTGACTTGAATTGTCTGCATGTCGATCGTTACTTTATACGTTTGCGATCTACACATATTTGTAAATAAATTTAAGACAAGAACAATGAAAGGATGCAAATGAACAGTTCGATCCTTTGCACAGTATTTCAAATTTGCAAATTTCAATTCGAAAAAAATTGTGGTCATCATCAATTAGTCTGTCTCTCTGATGATGATTCGTGTTTCAACATCTGTGTGTTTCGGCAAACTGAGCTGTGTCCATTGGGGGTTATACTGTATGCATGCTTTAACATCGTCGTAACAGAGCATTAAATTTCAATTAACCTCAAATGGCTCAGATGTAACTTATCATGCAAGCCTGATAGACACACGTTTCTTGCTACATTGATATGGAGATTCGCACTGTTTAACCAACTGCTGAAGTCGAGTTTAAAGTGCTAAAACGATTCTGGTGAAATCCACATCGTCTGCAATTACAGGTTTCTTCCAGAGATGACATTTACAACTTCCCCGACATTCCAGGTTTTAAAACAAAAATGCAAATGTACGACATGCCAATTAATGGAATGCTTTGTTTATTGGTTATTATATACGTGTATAAGCAATAGATAGAACACAAATGTTCATGAGGAAACAGCAAATATTTAGAATGGTTTTATCAATTTCCTTTACAGAACTGCTTGTCATCTCTTGATTTGCGTGTTTACTAATAACTAGCAATGCAAAATCTGTATTTTGTTGAATTTTCCTGACTTTTTAAAAGTAAATCAATTTTCCCTGACATTTCCAGGTTTTGCAAATACGTGTATTATAGGTCTGGGGGAACCCTGAATTAGGAATTTATAACTCCTCAGTGGCAGATAAGACGGGACGATATGGGAAGACTGACATGCTGAGGCAAAAACTAATATGTCATCTCAATTGTAATCATCAACTAAACTAACATGTTTCCCTAACCTGTTCCTTCCTACATTACCCAAAAACCGCTTAACAGAAAGTCATTTTTTTACCCAAAACAGGGAAAAGCATTAGTCTGAAATTGTGATTGATAAATCATCATCGTTAAATACATGTACTGCACAAACATGAAGAAGATACGAAGTCGAAGATGGATATTGGCTCTTATGATTAGACTTGTGGTGTTCGTTTTTTTTAGTGAGCTAATAAATTGTATTCGACTTAGCAAACTTTTCAGTTCGATGACATCGGCCAGACAAACAACCAACCGTCCGTTATTCCAAAATTAACCGAAATTCCCGATGACCCCCTTTGGCGGAACCGGCCCAGCAAAAAAGGCATCAGCAGCATTCGGCAAGTGCAGTGCACCTTGAGAGCTGCTTTTCAGGTGTGTTGTAGCGCTTTCAGACTGGCGACCAGTGCGCATGCGCCGACCTCTTAGTAACCCAATTTTGGACGGCTGCACGCAAGAGTTGCCATACGCTGGCTAGCACACTTCAGTATGCGTGCAAGTCCTGCCAAAAGCTGGTTGGAATTATCTTACACCTGGATTACGGACTTTTAGAGCATGTCTTGTAGCGGGAAGCAGCTCACCCTGTAGCCGGCGTGACAGCCGACCTCTGGTGTGGCAGTCATGGGCAACAATGTCTAGATTTGTATTATTTTCAATTGCTACAAGCCACGAAATACAACTTAGGATTTTGTGACTGACCTGACGTGGACAAGCGTCATTAACTCCTCGACGTTGGTTTTGGATATCGTCCACAGTAGTGACCAAATGTGTTCGGAATACCCATTGCGAAAGGATGCTTGTTGGATGTGCTAAAATCTCTCAAAAGCTTCGTATTCCTGTCCACCATCTAAAGTGCTGATTAAGCCGAGGTTAAATTAAGCGGCGTCACTGATGAACGGGTTTACGAGGTAATAAACCGCTAAGATTCGTTGTTTTTTGTTGTTTCGGTGTAAAATTCCAAAGTCATGAACAAGGGTCGAGAGGCACGCAGGTGTGATAGCGATAAATAAACACTGACCCATATTTCTTAAAACTTGCAAATAATATGAAAATTGGAATTGTACACGAATGAATGGGGGTGTCAAAGTATGTGAAGACTTAACTTAAGTGACTAAAAAGATGAATTTGCATTTACAAGTTTATCCATTCCTTAGGATTAATTTTATATCTCAATAAAACACACACGGGGGAGGGGGTAAAATGGAAAAATTCAGTCTACTAGGACAGCTACCATTATATGTATAATTGCTGATAAAAAAACTTAAAAGTGACTAAAAGTAAATATAGCTAATGTCCGAAAAGATAAGTAGTTATAAATTTATCCACTTCTTAGGATTAATTTTATACCTCCAGAAACACTCGTGGGGAGGGGTGGGGGCGAAAGATGCTCAGGACACAAATTCCGTAGTATACATGTATTATATGCTAATTTATTTGTGCACTTCGGTATAGTCTTTTCTACTGCACCGACATTATAAGAAAGTGGGCTTTTCCTAACGACTATATGCTGGCACTGATTGCCTGGCGGTTTGGGGCAGCTAGAGTAAATCAGACGTTATAGTTTTAGGTTTGGTTTGGTTAGATTAAACACATGCAAATAAAATGGAAAAATTCACATTGCTAGGACATGTGTCAATCTTGTAAACTAGATAACATTTTCAGTGCATGTTTAATTAAAGAGTAGAGACGTCTTTCAAATTACGTGTACGTTCTCGGAAAACATGAAAAATGTCACGTTCGATGCACAAACATTTAAATAGTTTAGCATCGATTAACATGTCCGTTTAATACCCTGCCTCTCAAACCTGGGCAAATACTTCAAATTGGATAACAGTGATTTTTCTTTGAACGAAAATACCTGGGATAAAGCAATTTACCAAAAAGTGTACCATAGGTGTAGAAAGTAAATTGCCAACAATGTATATTTATTATTAGAATAAAACATTTTTGCTAATACGAGCGTAAAACGAATATTTACCTTACGAATATTTTCACTGTCTTTCTGATAAGCAGTCTTATGTAACAAGGAGTTCCTGATAAGCAGTTTTTGGGGTTTCATATCATTTAAACTTCCATAAAGTGTTTCAAATTATTGCTTTAGCTACATGTATGTCCGTTTACCAAAACACACAGCAAAAGCTACGTATAACAACTGACCCTTGCCTGTGCAGTCAGTCGAGAATTTTAGCTGGCAGACAATAATGAGGGTAAAAATACCCCACTTAAACCTCAATTAGAATAAAATAATAAAGGATGATAGGAATGATCCTAATCTCGAGAAAGTCGGTCACAGCGCAGGAAGTTTTTAATTTCATCTGAAGTAAAAAAAATCAATTTAGATTAAGCTCGTTGATATTTTGCCTAGACTTTATCAGTTGCAAAGAACCCCGCTCTCGTTATGCGAACCATACTGGCTGAATCACACTCCGTGAAATTTAATCAGTGAATTAAAATTAAATTAAACAAGGCATGATTTTGAAAAAGTGAAATGCATCATACAGTTAATCCATACTCCAGATCGATGTGTGATTAAAGCCAGCATCTCAATTTCCAACTGATAAGTTTGCTTGCTACACTAATTTAATAAAGCCAATTTCTGCTTGATATTGATAAGTGTCAATGCACTTTTTGCGTTCCTTTCACGAATGTGCCATAAAATTTTACTAACTGACAAACTTAAAATTTGTAAAGGCAAAACCGGTCGAAAACAAACAAGATCGATGGTGCTCTAGTTTCCAACAAATATTTTGCATTTTACCAGAAAATCGAGTCATAAAAGACCTTCCGAATGCAAACCAGCAGTAAAACAAAAATGTGTTAACAACTTGCAAAGTTTCTCAAAAAGCTTCCAAGCCGGAAACCAAGAATACCCTAAGATGGTGAATGCACTCTGATCTAGTTTAACAATTACACAGCTCGCTAATGTATATTTCAGCTATATAAATAAATTATTTGAAGGCAAATGAAAGAAAAATAGAGCATGAATCATTCCAAATTTTAGAAAATCATCATTTATTCATAACGTGAAAATTGTTCAGCCTTGGCTAAATGAAGATCCTAAACATTCTAATTATATTAATATTATTACAATTTATCTCGCACTGGAATTTTCACTTATGCTCCAAGATAAGCACTGATGTTGGCAAAGCCGTTCACGTACACCTACAATGTATAAATTTTGTGCAATTTTGAACACAAATCGTATTCCTATCCCTAATTTACCTATGATCGAGTTATTTGATCTTAGTCGGAAAATACACAAAGAATGAAGAATGATTCATACTTTATATTTTATAGATTTATCATTTACCAAAAACAATTGAACGATTATTTAAGGCTGTTCCTATTTTACAATTAACTATCTATAAAATGCAGCTGTACGCATAGGGTGAGTCAGGCATGGCATATATTTGATATAAATTAATAAACACGTTTTACTGTATTTGCTTTCTTAAGTTTTCCGATTTCTTATGACCCCAGAGGAAAAAATCAATCTGTCCTATCCTTGTCAACAAATTTTAGCCATAGAACAAGTGAGAATTTTTAAACATTTGCAATTAACCTTTGCTTTATAATAAATCCTGTATACAAAAGTACGAATATACGTAGAGGCCGAGGCTGCTTATTCAACATGGACATCGAAGAAAATGTTTGTTAAACTTCCTCTGGTAAAATGTATGACAATCAACATTTTTGGTTGATGAATAATCAGGGATTTTACATGCAACTATATCAGGGTTCCCCCAGAGATGAAATTTCCAGGACAATTTCCAGGTTTTAAAACAAATTTGCCTGACCACAAATACAAACTATGATATATTCCAGTGTAACAGTTGCTGTATTTATTGCTAATTTTAAATAAACTGGATATAGAACACAAATTTCCACTAGGAAACAGTAAATTTAGATTGTAAATGTAGAAATTCATAATCTAAAATATTTTGATTATATGTAAAATATATTATTTACTTAATGAATTTCCCTTTTTCAAGGTAGATCAATTTCCTCTGATCATTTCACGCCTTTTTCAGTTTCCCTGACTTTCCAGGTTATCCAGGTCTGGGGGACCCCTGTATAAAGTTACAGCCATTAAATATGCCTTAAAATCTGTGACGAAGAAATTAACTTTCTTAGTTAAACATCTCATGTACGAACGTAATTCATGCATCCATTGCGAAAACTATCTTACATCTTGAATTTATTTCAGATCACAAAACCAGAAGTCGAAGCTCAGTAATGGCCTCTGAACCGCAGAAGGTGCCAGCAGTCCTCCCGCCACCATGTTGGAACTGAACCGCTCCTACGAAGCCCGCTTCTTGGGGCAGGAAGTGTTGACCACTGCCGTGACCAGCGAGCTGCTGAGCCACCTGGTGCACGAGCTACCGGAAGTGGTCCATGGCGGTTCCTTGTGTACGGTGTTGTGCAGTGCTTCCGGCCTGATCGTGACCAATGGCAAGTCGGTGCTGCGCGTGCCGCTGGCCAACATCCTCTTCTGCCACGTGGACAAGGCGCGACCGGAAGTGACAGTCTGGGTGGTGCGCACCAGGGACAGCGATGGCCACACGTCAGCCATTTCCGGGTCGACCAAAATCAGCGCCTTCGTCTACAAGTGCCTGAACCCCAGCGACGCCGTGGGCCTCTTCCAGAGCTTCAACGAGATGAACCGGCAAGCCAAACTGGACAAGTACCGGAGAAACGTTGAGAAGAAGGAGGAGGCTCCACCGTTCTTAAGCTCCAGAGGCGATTATAGCCAGCAGTCATCCAAGGATGGGTCCAAGGAGAGCGACAGCGACGAAAGCCACAATGGCAGCAGCACCAGCAGCGGCGTCAGCAGCGGCAGCAACACTAGTCTAACCCCGGCAGTCACCAACATCTCATCATCGGCCCTGAAGCCGGAAAGAAGGTACGTGTCCTCCAACCACAAGGTGGGGGTGAGGCCATGGCTGCGCGACAACTGCACCATGAACCGCAATAACCACCAAGAGAACATGGGCAGCTTCCTCCAAAACGGTTCCTCACCAACGTGGACTTCCATTGCCGGAAGCATCGAGAGCTACCGGCAGAGCTTCAGCGCTTTGCGGCCCCGGGACAAGGAGGTGCGGATGGCCGTTCTGGAGGAGCTTCGGGAGCGCCTGCAGAGCCGCTCCGTGCCCAACATGCCCAACAGCAATGTCGAACCCAGGGAAGTAACCCCGAACCGACCTTCGAACCCGCTTCTGGACGCCACCAATCTCGTTTCCCAGAGCTCAAGGCAGCAGGCCAACAACCGGCAGCGGAAGCCTGTCAAGACCATCAACGAACCCCCGGTGGCTGACAAGCAGCAGCATATCCTGCCCACCAATGCCGCCATCAACAACAGGGCTTCCAGAAACTTTCAGTTCCCTTTCTCCATGGGCAACATGATGAAGAAGTTGGTCACCAAGAACCGATCCTCTTCTCCTAAGTCGATGCCGCCCATCCAAACGCCAATGTGGATGCCGGTTAAAGGTCCTCTGACGCTTCCGCCCGCGATGCCAATAGCCAACCACAGCCCGACTCGGAAGTTCAAGTCCAAGAAGGGCCCGGCCCCACCACCTCCCAAGCCCCCGACCATCATGCCGAGGATGATGTCCCACGGCATCGACCCGTACTTCTACCTGCCGCCCATCTCCAGCAACCAGAAGGATGGCGGTGGCGCCACCAACGGCAGGACTGACGTCTTCGTGCCAGTGCTGCCCTCTGCCTGGGTGCACCACCGTGCCAAGGAGAGTGTCCCAGAAGCGGCTAGGAAGGCCCGCAGCGCCATCAAAGGCCCTTCTGGAAACGCCATCAACACCTCTGCCATGAACGCCATCAACGACAGCAAGAAGGGCCATGCAGGCCACAAGAAGAAAGTCATTGCCAGCCATGGACTGGGACGTTTTGCTCGTGGTCAGAAAAAGCGGACACCGAGCTTTGTGGGCAACTTCAACCGGTCAGCGTCCACGACCAGCCGCGGGTCCTCCAGCTCCGACAGTGGCGCTGAAGGCAAGCTGCGGTCCGTTATGAAAAAACCAAAACAGAGGGAAGACAACTCCCCACCAGAACAGAAGAAAAACGTAACGTTTCACGCCTATGCCACGGTGCAGGTTTTGCCTTGAAGGTTCTGGGCAGAGGGCAACCAGATTCTTGCGGGACAGCCTTCGGTGCAGCACCAGGGTGCCTGCCGGAACCATAGTCTGAAATTCCTAATATTTTTTGTCGTCAGCAATACTTCACAAACTTCTTCGTATCAATAGATTGTATCGAACCAGATTGTATAGAGGCGTAGTCTGTAACGCACGTAGGGATGCATGCGGACGAGCAGAGGTCCAGTTGTACATTTTTCTACAAGCAAAATAACGGACAAGCCACGCATATACATGGTTTTACCCATGACAATTTAACCAATACATGTACAGTGTTTAAAAAGATTATCGAATAAATGAAGATGATATCTATTGCACGGTTGGTTGAAGTCTAGCTGGGATGGATCATTATAGAACGTATCATGTTAAGAGTGCTAAATTTTACTCTACCCTCTACCGACATTATAGAACCGATTTACTACTTATCTGCTGCTGCATGAAAATACAGTAGACCAACATCTAATAAAAAACTGGCTAGGCTACTTCATACATGTGGTATGAATTAGTCTTATTAAGTGTAACTACAGTGTTATCAGTTGTAAAACGTTCACAATTATTTAAAAACCTTACATAGCAAATAGAAACAAAATTCGCCAAATATGAATAATTGAAGTTGCCAGAATTTCAATAAGGCAAGGTTATCGTTGAAAAATACAGCAGGCATATAAATACGTTCCTATATCAAACAAGTGGTGAGGTTCAAAACGTCTACCAGAGAACAGAGTGAAATTCAGCACTCTTAGCCTGATACGTACAATGATAAAAGGTGTAAAGCGGAAAAACATTCTTGAAAATCTATAAGGCATGGATTGTGGTGAATATTTCGTTCCAAAATCATCCTCTAATAGTTATCTGCAATTTTAAAATCGACTTTGGTAATAAAAGTCGTGAATTTTCTAAAACGAATGCCCAATGCATGTCTTAATAAAATATATTGTACAGGGTGCGGCTAAAATGATTTACTATTTAAATTGGCGCTGCCTCAACATTTTACATGTGGTTGACCAAACTACATACCGATGTGTAGAGGGGATCAAGGCATTTAGTTCCTGGTGTGAACTTTTTGCATTAGAAGTTCTAAGGCCCTACATTTTTTGAAAGTGCAGCATGTCAACCAGTAGACAATTTGATGAAACGTGAAAATGCTCACTTATCTAATGAACGTTTAATAAACACTTTACAAGTCAGGTGTTCATTTTTACCTTGCAAACTGTCTAATTAATTCATCCTAACCCTGGTATGACGTTATCGCACCTAAATGACCCGTAGCTTTTTCAAATATATAGTGCGCCAAAACCCTAAAATCTTATCAGAAGTAATCAAAAAGTCTTATTTTAACTGCATTACACATTTCTCATAAAAATAAATGAAAAATGCAATTAATTTGAAAAATGAAATTTTTGTTGGGGAAGACATACTTAACTTGAAAACTGACTCTTCCACATTTGCAAAACGCTTATTTGTCTTGAAAACGTGTTTTCAGAAACTTATTTCTACATTGGCGGATAGTCCCTGAGCTAGTTAAAATTCCCACATGAATAACGAAATTTATGTAGGTAAAATGGGGTTGAGCAGAGATTTACGAGGTAGGCTAACTTAAAACCGCAGACATTCCTAGATTTTGCAGAAAAATGACAAAATCTTTCGACATTCAATGACGAATTCACTCGATCAATCAGCAATAATAAGGTAAAGAAATACACATGCTTAAGTAGAACGAGAAAAAAAACTAGTTACAAAGCTCGCACAATTTTTTTCTTGAAGCGATCATAAATTTTGAACCTGGATATCACGGAGTTCAACTTGCGGCAGACCTCCAGTGAAAGTTGAAACTTTCCCCGAAAATTCTTCCCACTAACCCAATTTATCATACCATCGAGAAATATTTCCAGCACCCCTCTGACCATCAATGCCCGTTTGACCGTTTGAACGAAACTGAAAATCGACTGAATTTCCCCAACAAAGCAGGACGTTATTTAACCTATATTCTTATAAATATCGAATTTCAATGCATCTCATAGAGATTTTAACGTGGGCCTACTTTCCTACATTTCCAACAATTTCATAACCTTTCTTAAAAAACGCCCTGGTTGCAAATTCCCAAAGATTTCTTTGAAGTTTAAAGTTTTCGTGATTTTATTCAGCATAAGATGTAAATGGACACCTTAGGTATGTACTACAAACCAGGGTGTCTACTGGATTTGCTTTTGCAAATCCCGTGACTTTTCAATAACTTTTTCATGACCTCAAATTTTTTTAATGCCTGTTAGAATATGGGGCTGTTCAAATTTTATGTCATTACTAAATGCGAGCTCGTAGTGTTTTTCAAAAACTACCACAATGAAGACATGACCATTGGCCAAAAAACATCGTAGGCGAATTTTTTTGCAAAACTGGATGACAAATAGTGCATTTTAAATCAAATTTTCATTTTGTGAATCAATCCTCCATGACCCTTTGTAAATTTCATGACTTCCATGACCTGAATCTCATTACATAACTTTTCCTTGACTGCCACACCGGTAAACATCCTATAAATAGGAGTTAATCCATTTGTTAATCTACATGGTGACCGAAAACTAGGAGATCTTCCAGATTCATAAGACGTCTACTCTTAACACGTGCATCACTTGCAATACTCTAAATTTGTGACTTATTAGTCTTACTAGCTATTTCTTGTCCTACCTAGAACTGAGTGGTAAAAATGTCACAGCACTTAAAATTAGTATAAGCACTTCCTTCTAAACCTTTGTATAGCAGGTGCATCGCCCGTGTAAAACCACTTAGATAATCAAAATCCTTCATCAATAAGACTTAGGAAGTTTCCTGAAGTCATATATCCCACTATTGTTTATGCCAATTATTGGCCGAGATTCCGATGAGTGGAATTCGTCCGTAATAATCGCCTTTTGAAAAAACACCACCACGTTCGAGGAAAAGGACATAAGCCTGGCGATAACAATACAAGATGTCAAGATAAAAGTACAATTGAAGTAATTTTAGATGGAGGCCAGTTTAGCATCAAGGTTTAAGTAATTTTCAATCGGGAATATGCAGAGCGGAAGGGGAAAACATTAATTACTCGGCTAAAATTATAATTAAGAAATCTTACACCAAAGAGAGTGGGCATAGATATTAGCCAGGCCCTTATCTACTTCTGGTAAAAGGTTGTCAAGACAATATCCTCACTGGGAATTTTCTCATACGATTGGAATTCGACCTCAATTCTTGGAAAAAAAAACTAAGGGAAATTTAACTGAGTAGTGTCAAACTAAAAAAACCCAAAAATACATCAATTAGCTTAAATTTCAAACCAGAAACCTGGAAGGCTTTTCAGAAACGAATGGAAAGTTTAACACAAAATGCTGACAAGCCAGGATCCTTAGTAATGGTGAAAAGATTTTGATGAAAAGCGATCTGGAAAAAGTGTTTAAAATTATGCCAAAATTAATAAAGCTTATTAAAAACATTTTTGCAATTTTAAAAAAATTAATCGAAAAACTAAGAAATGAATGCAGATAGTAAGGTGCAATCTAAAAAATTAACAATTTGGATAAAGAAATGCAAGAATTTTAGAAAGGTTATGCAATTTGGGGAAGAAGGGTCTCAAAATTTGACTTCAGGCGAAACGCACAGACATAAATTCAGTATAAAACCCAACGCTGGAATCATTATTTATGTGAAGATGCTTGTAATAAAAATGTGTATTTCCTAGAATTCGTAGTATTTTAGCACAGTTTTTATTAAGAGTTTCCAAGAATGTCCCCAACTGCTTGAGATTTATCATGCCTTAAAACCAGACAAGGCACGCACGCATCCCATGATCCCCTTTATAACATTGCAAGCCAGATTCATTTATTACCAGAAACTTGAAAAGGTAAATGTCAGAAACTTCCCATGGTTTTTAATATTCCCAACAGCGACTCTTGCATCACCTTTGCCCTTAAAGGAGTCCCGTTATTAGGTTGCACCCAAACATTTAACATGGTAGTCAGGTCCTGTCTTTAAGTAACGGCAGTGAGATAGACAGAGACAACGTGTGGAGGAACCGCAATCTGCAGATTAAATCCGATTAAAAAGATGCTCTACATTTTTCTTTTTAAAAAAGGGTTTGTCCAGGGTGAGGCATGCAATTCTGTCACTCAGCTCGTCCTACGCTCCTCCCTTCTATAATCCTTATTTTCCCAGCACACCCACATGTTACCAGTCGAGGACACGACAAGACTAACAAGGCATTATCACATAATCAGAGCTTGTTATTAAACAAGATACATGAAAAATAGCCTGGGAAATAGTTGAAAGAAGCCGTATTATTCCATTTCATATCATAACGTTATGTATATGAAATAACAGTATACATTTAATTTCATATTTTTAATTGTTAAATAACGAATTATTTCAGGTTTTCCAGACAATTTACAACCAACATTTTTTCCGAACATAACACTTACGTCAGACAGTGTCAAAAATTGATGACGATGGGAACACTGAAAATCTCATCTTTGAGGGCTTTTTCTTCTTTTGAAATACTATAAGAAGTTGTAACCATGATGGAGATGCTGCCTCCTTTTATCTTTAGGGTTGTCATACAGGCAAAACGTTTTTTTTTTAAATATAAGAAAAATACATTTTAGGTGTTTTTGATGGATTTTTTTTTAAAATCAGATCTACACGTTAGTGGATTCTTCACAAGAAATATTGGGAAATATTAATGATGATTCAAACCTTATTTTTAGAAGAAAAAAAATTGAGAATAAATACAGCTTTTCAGACACTATATGATTTTCCTTGGGTTTTCGCAGAGTTTTCAAACCATTTCAATTTCCCTGACTTTTTCAGGTTTTCCAGACGGCCAGTCACCCTGATATTTAAGTGTGGTTGAGTGCACATAGTGCAGGGAAAGCACCTTATATTTCGTTACATTTGTTAAACATTATTGGTGATTGGTCAATGAATGCCAACATTGGTGGCCATACACATTCATGGCATTAAATTCTTATTAAGGATTATAACATGGTGAATAATTATCGACACCCTGCATTCAAGATGTATTCCTAGGAATTAAAAACGTTCTGGTGCAGCACATTAGCTGCAATTTCAGTTTTTCATCAAGCAATTATTCACAACAAGAAGTTCGTACCGATAACCTACTATGGCGAAGAAAAACATCATGAAAAACGTGTGATAATATATTGCAACCTCATATCTTTCTGATTCACGTAAAATGAAATAAACCGCTCAACGCGTCCATTATCAAGACGTATCGGCAATCCTGATCCCTTCTTTTAAAAATAGGTGAAAAAACAAGTCATTGAGATGAGTTCGATGCCTCATGCTGATGGGGTATTTTAATCGAAAAACCCTTCTCACGATTTTATATATCGGCATATTACGTGCACCACAAAGCGACAGACGAATTCCTTAACTACAGGGTGATCATAAGATATTATTATCATTACAGAAAAATTAAAAAGCTGTCAGTTACAAGGAACAAATTTAGGGAAAGGTAGAATAACTAAAATTTTAATTTAATAAATTTGGTTCACACGGAGTGCCAGCAGACCCTTGTTCATGTAACTAACAGTTTTTTTTTAAAAAAAATTGTAATGAAGGTACATGAAGGTCTTCAAGATAATACATGTAAATATGAATCAAATGCATCAAATAAAAAAAATTACTAGTTCTATCTGTTTCCAAAATTTGTTCCTAGTTAACCCTTAACAGTTTAAAAAAAAATTGCATTGAGAGTAGGTCTTCAGTGGTGATAAATAAGCAATGAAATTACCATAATGAACTAGTTTTAGATAAATTAGGTGCTCGAACCTCATTGATACCAATAGAAATTCGAATTATTTTCTAAATTGGTTTGATTGCGCAAATTCTTTTCATGTTATATAACAGGGTTCCCCCAGAAATGACATTTTTAACTTGCTTGCCATTTCTAGGTTTTAAAACAAATTTTCCTGACCAACCTGACCAATGCAAGGAATGCTATAAGCTTATGAATAGCTTATTATATGCTGCCCTCTTTTACAGAATTGTTTGTCATCTCGTGATTTTTGTGCTAACCAATAACTAGCCATGCAAAATCTGTTATTGTTTTGTTGAATATCCCTAACTTTTTTTTTTAAAAAAAAGTAAATCAATTTTCCCTGGTTGTTCCTGGCCGTTTCAATTTCCCTGACTTTACCAGGTTTGCCAGATTTTCCAGGTCTGGGGTAAGACAGTATAAGTAGAAGACGTTTTAATCTTTTATGTTGCCCAGGTGGAAAATTGGATGAGCTCCATGCAATAGGCAAACAATGAAAGCCTGAAATTTAATTTCATGTTCATTATCTAAGCAATATCTTTAGATATAGAAAAACGCAACTTTAAAATTGTGTCAAGCATGCAGAGCCAGCATTTCTTGAATTCCGGACTAATTTACCTACAGGACCGGCTCCACAGCACGCATGCTTCCAATAATTGCTGCCCAATTTCGAGCATAGAAAAAGTGCCTTAGCTGTTAATCTCTTCACCTTTTAAGCCGCCAAAAGCATTCGTTCCCATGGAAATGATTCAAATAATTGAGAGAAAAAGTTTTATCCTTCCTCATACCCCACCATTGAATTGAACGCTTAAACCCCATTTTCCTTCCACTTTTTTTGCTAATTCAACACGAGATTTTTTTTGAAAATCTTCTCCCAACCGTGCAATTTAACCGAATTTTTTTTTTCACGCTGTTGTGCCGTGCCTATTGTGAATGTATGAAACATTAAATATAGGTCTTTCTTTCTGATTTTCTCAACCGTTTCCCAGAGTGCACGCACCCCCACAACTTAACATGCACACTTCACCTACTGTACGACGAGATATACCGTATGTATGCATTTTAAAAACAGCACTGTACAATGTTTCAAAACTGTAAATAGCCTGTAGATTGCATGACGCTGACAATTATCATTAAACATTAAAAAAAAAAGAAAAAATAGTCGCGATTTGAACCCGCAACGTCACCTCGCCAAGCTGGGTCACCGAAGAAAGCTGGCCTTCTGACCTAGAATAATCCTGGAGTGCAAAAAGCTGCCCCAGAGGTTGTTGACTTTTCATTTTCATACGCTAGTTTCATGTCGTGTCTTGTCTATTGTACATCATTGTATTATAAAACTGCGAGAGAAAGAAATAAAAGTATATACAGATGTCTAGAATGGAGGGAGACACCTTGTACTGACATTATTTTCATTTCTCTGTACATGCCAATGGCCCAACAAAGGTATTGCTTTTTCATGCTTTTGTCTCTTCATTAGCAAGTGAGTCTACAGTAAACGCCTACCATTCAGGAGTAATACATTGTCAAACAACGTAAAGATACACAGTTAATTATGTTAACAAACGCAAAAAGGCTTTCTTTGGCATCATTGCTGATATCAGAGGTAATGGCAGGCTACTCAACTGCATGATCAGCATCGAATTGTAATACAGGTAAACCAGCCACGATATTATTACAAATCTATTAAAATGACGAATGGAATTCCTTTTAAAACCGGTATTTGTTAGACCAATTTTAGATTACATGCATGTATTGATGGTTCATTGAAGGAAAACATGACATCTCAAAGATCAACATCTCCATGTTTAGAAAGCCGAATTTTTCCACATACAGTTCATCATTAATTTAATTATCATGTCCCATTTACAATACTGAATTGAAAAGTCTGTTGAAATTTTCAACTTTCCTTACTTTTCCCTGTATTTATTGCTTATTTTATATTAATAGGAGATACAACACAGATTTTCTTAAGAAACAGCAAATTTATATTTTTTTTACATGATAATTTCGTCAGGAGTTTCTGCCGCATTTTTAATGTTTGTGTTAAATGTATGATTGACTTGTTGAATTTCCCCTGACTTTTTCAAAGTAAATGGACTTCCCATGATTTCCCTGGTTTTCCAGGCCATTGGAACCAGGATAAATTCCGATTTTTGATTACTTTCTAGGACGTTACTTTGCAACAAGTACAGACAGACGGACACAGCGAAGGCTATCATATTACATGGCGACTTGTGGACTTGCCCAAGACGACAGAATCAGCTGATATGGCATGTCATTAAGATGTTTATTAACATCGCTTTCTGACTCCTGGCTAGAATTACGTTTGTTATTGGGCTTCATTTACGAAGCCAATTTTTTTAAAAACAAGTACATATGCTGTACCAAAGGGAAAATTGCATGTGTAACATAATTGTAATAAACAATGAAGAGTCGAATAGCTATTCACAAATGAGGTTAATAAGTAATCCTTTTTTTCGAGAAGGCGGTACATGTCAGAAACCTAATTCGTGTCATCTTCCAAATAAGTAGAAGAAATTGAATAACGAGGAAGCAGTAAAATAGGCTAAATTATACACAAAACTTGTTCTTAGAAAAGCAATTTTTATACTAAATTTTGGGTATTACTCGGCGCAACTCCCGTTTTAAAAATTCATAAAATACAGTTTAGATGCCACCCATGATTTAATTATACCATTCCAAGGATCAACCAAAAACATGGCCGGAAAGTCAGCTTCAAATGATATTTACAGCTTGGCGCCATTATAATGCAATAAGGAAAAATATACCAAACAAGCATTTTATTTTCGTCACTAAAAGATAAGTCTTTTGGGGTTTTGTATGGACGAGCAATAAACGTTAAAAATCTTTTACCTGATTAGGAACCCGAAAAGGCATTTTAAATAATTGAAATTTGAATATCTTTCAAGTGCTTAAATTAATTAATCCACCTTAAGACAATTATTAGTTTAAATCAGATGTATAGTATTAATTAAAACTAAAAAGAAGATAAATCATTTACTATCATGAGATAAAATCGTCAAATATTTGTACCAATGTAATAACACTCGAAATTATTTTTAATAACTGAATCGTTTAAATCAGGGTTCCCCAAAGATTGCATCTTCAATTTTCCTAACTTCTCCCGGTTTTATAACAAATTTCCCTGACCTACCTGGCCATTGAATTATGCAAAACATTGACAAGTCAATGTAAGGAATGCTATATTTATTGCTAATTATACTGTATATAAACAGGAGATGTAACTCACATTTCCACATGGAAACAGCAAATTTAGATTAGTTTTCTTAATTTCTTTTACAGAATTGCTCGTCATCTCTTGAGTTTTGGATAACCAATAACTAACTATGCAAAAGCTGTTATTGATTTGTTGAATTCCCTGACTTTTTAAAAGTAAATCAATTTTTTCTCATTTTTCCATATCCGAAAACAAACTTTGTGTAAGAAATACGCCCAAATTAATTTATAATATTTAGAATTTACAAATTAATCTAGACCGGTTGCATTATTACCAAATTCTGTATTTGAAGTGACTGATTAACACATTCTATTCCACATTTTAAGAATCATTGTCAGAATAACTGTTCAGAACTCTGACTGGAGCTCACCCACTGACTTTTCAAACAACACAGATATACTGTAAGGCAGCACCATTCATTCGTTTCTTTCCAGTTCCATTGTAGCATCCTACGAAATTATGACCAAAGGTCCACCGTCTCACCAACTACAAGTACGTGTACAATATGTTTTTATGTTAATTAATTGCTTAGTGGGCCAGGGTGTGCTGAACGTTTTTGCCCAGTGGTTTGGATGGGCATGCAATGTGTCAAAGGCGACCATACATCACAACAGCGCTCACCAAACATAATGAAACTCAAAAGTTAAGCAGCGAAAAGCGTATCAAACCACAAGAACAACAAAGAACAGAAAAATATTGCAAGAGTCTGAGAAGCGTGAACAATTTTTTTTGCTAACTGCATTGTTTGTGCTCATTAAGTAATTATCACCTAAATTGATGAGCAGCGTGAAATTGGTGTCAAACAACCGCTAATCTCAAGCACTCTTTCTTTTCGTAAATAATGTAAAACGTCAGGTAGATCAAGGGGCATGCACCCTGAATGACCAATGGCGCCTCAAGGGAATCGCAAACAAATATACATGTACATGTAAAAAAATGAAAATGCCATTCTGGCACACGTTTCTTGGAAATTAACATTAGCTCATAAGCGT
This sequence comes from Kryphioiulus occultus, assembly GCA_034687865.1. NCBI lineage: Eukaryota > Metazoa > Arthropoda > Diplopoda > Julida > Julidae > Kryphioiulus > Kryphioiulus occultus. The sequence continues at coordinate 11,945 of JAQGAF010001087.1, read as the reverse complement.
GTAAAACTAGTTAGGGATTTAAAGTGTTCCTGGACAGCTTAAGTTTTGTTAGATTTCTGTTTTTACCAGGTTCTTGTTCTGCAATTTATATACAGTGTACGAGATGATCAAACATTTATTTTGAATCACCAGTTTAATTATAGGCCAATCCACACAACAGGGTGGGCGATACGCTACCAATTGTAAATTGGCTGTATTTGTATTAATTGGTGGACATTTTTTAAAAATTCTGCTGTAATCTTCATGGGCACCCGCAAAATGCACCAAAACAGCAGGCATTCATAACTTATGTCTTTAACAGAAATCACAAATGCTGATTTTCGCGACCCGCCTGCAACTTATTTTAAGTGGATATGAAATGTGAAGGACCAGGATTAACAACGTACATATACACGCACTAAGATTATCACTTTCATCCGGCATATCAATGAAACTCGAATATAATTCGTGATACATGCACCGAACACAAGGCCATATCACTCTCACACCTTCATATTTAATCAGCATTACATGTCATTATTTTTAAACATTTTTAATCGCTTCGTATAAAGCAATTAGCGATATTACTGCCAATTAAAACATTGTGCCATTAAAACTAGTTGGCATAAACCATGGCGAAGCAATTATACAACATTCATATTTCTAAAAATGCCGTAGCATGGATAAATTTTGGTTTTACCAGAACCAAGTGCAATTTCACGAATTCCCGGTTCCCTGCCCTCACGTGTTGGTAGATTTGGTTTTTCCGTTGCCAATTTTCTTTAAATTTGTTTGCCACAAAAACCGACTCGTGTTGAGTTTACGTGCTAATGGCATTATCATGCCATAAACGAGCATGAAACTGAAAGTTTTACATGCAGTTACAATTGGTATCAATTATCTCGTCTCAGGTATGATTGGCATAGCTAGTGGACAGAAATTACATTTACTATAACAGTCCCGAAACATGCCCTTCTTATATAGGCTTAGTTAAACACACACAAATAAAAGGAATTAATTCCGACATGTAGCACAGGAGTCATTCTTGTTTTCAAGACTAGTAGAATTGAAAATGGGCCTACGAGAATAAATAGCATGTGCACATGTGGACCACGGATTATACTGAAGTATGTCCTAATAACTATAATCCGTCCATAGTCACGTACTGTATGCTGTTTAATATTGGTGGTAATATTTGACATTTATGCCTTCCAAGAAGTGTCATTTGCAAATCTCTGCCAACTTGTACCATTTCGGCCATTTGATGTTCAATTATAATGGTTTTAGATGCATGCAAATCTAATACGTTATTGGAGCAGTTTATATTTTGAATGCAAAGACGAAGAAATACGACTTCATTTCATGACGTATAGATATACATGTACAAACACATGCATAGCAACGGCCTCAACATCTACACGCCTAATTTCTAATTCAGTGAGCTTAAAAAGCAATATCATTATTTATTAAAAAAAATAGTTATGCTAAGTAATTTGTATAAATTATGAAGATAAATGCTATATAAATGAGTTCTGAAAGGGTTGTAAAGGTCGTTGCCTAGCCCACTGAAAACAGCTTGATAATGTATATTCGAACAGGAGCCTATCAAACCTTTTTTTCTGGTTTTCTTTCTTCTCGATTCATCATTCGCGATCTCTGCAATCAGTCAAAGCCCATACCCTGTTGTCCCTGAACAGGTTTTTGCGCTGAATTTAATGTATAATTCACGCACGAAAATTTGAAATACCGTACATTGAAAAATAACACAAATTGACGAACGCTTTCATGGAAATTTCAAAGGAAAAATAGGTCAATTTCTAGGACTTGCAATCAAATTGGATCCTATACAATATTACAAATATTAATTAGACGACATACGAATATTTACATGTGGTTGTTACATGATTCCCCCAGAGATGACATTTTCAACTTCTCTGACTTTTCTAGATTTTCGAGCAAATTCTGCTGACCACCCTGGCCATTGAAAATGCCAAAATACGACAAGTCAATGTAAGGAATGCTATATTTATTGCTTATTATATACAAACAGGAGATAGAACACACATTTTCACAAAGAAATAGCAACTTTAGATTAGTTTTCTCATATATTCTTTTACACAATTGCTAGTTACATGTATCTCTTAATTTGTGTGGTAACCAATGACTAGTCATGCAAGATGTCTGTTATTGATTTGTGGAATTTCGCTGACGTTTTTAAAAGTAAATCAATCTTTCCTGACTTTTCCAGGTTTTCCAGGCCTGGGGGAATCCTGTATTAAGCAAATATCGTGCTGGAAAAAACTATTTTTCAGCAAATATTAATCTCAATTTCACAAAACTATATGAACAATACTCACCATGGCCATTTCATGTCTGGCTTGTAAATCAAGTACAGTATGTACTTGTAAATACAACATTCAAGTCTGTGGTCAGTAGAGCCTACAAAGTTGCTCCCTCCCCATTTTTAACACTTCCCTATGTTGACCACTTGGACTATGACTCAAAATAGTAATTTACTCTCTGTATGTTGACCAGCACTGTCTCAACATGTAAAGTCATGGATGAATAAACTTATTGGCTGCTTGCAAAACTTATACTGTACTCCCCTGAACGGTAACTGTCTTTATAGAGGTAGAAGAGTTGATTTTGAACAACTTCAGTATAAAGGGGGCTTAGCAGTAAATAGAGGACATTTCCTTTTTAATTGTAAACTTAAAAATAATACATCGCAGAATTTGATTCCAGATTTGCGCTGTTTATTATCACAACAGGTAGAATAATTGTCTGGATATGCTTTCTAATCTTACATAATGAAATTTCTAGGTACACTGTACATATTATATAAGTAGTGTTTCTGCATTAAAATTCCAGTACGTGTAATCGTTGGGTAAATTTGCAGCATATTAGCAATACTGGTGCTGCATTATGAACATTTTAATAAGATTATTCATGAATGATTCATGAACGATGAATTATTACTGTAAAATGTAAGTCCATGCAATACATGAAGTTCACGGAATTAAAATCCTGTCAATACAAGCTTCGTTTCATATGATGGCCACCTCCTTATATAGACCAGTTTGAGATAGTTCCTTGGGTGGTCAAGTTACAAAGGCTCTAGTTCAAAATTGCATCACTGAATGTCCCAAAATTCCGTTAGTCATATTGTACACAAATACATGTACCTAACAAGCGACGCCTCATTGATATATGCGTTACAGATGACCAAGAAACTCTGCCAATCAGATCAATATATGGCACGCGACATACCATGAGAGCAGTCACGCGGCAAAGCGGTCAATCGCCAATTTGCTTAGCCATGCGAGCCTTATAAATATCCCCAAAAATGCCGGTTAACCGACGGATCAGGGTCGGTATGCCAACAAATAAATCAATACGAAACGTTCGAAAAAGAAAACGTGCCAAACTTTTACTTCTCAAATCACATTAGGAATTCAAAGCTGTGATTTTTCGCCCACACGTCTCACCTCCCCGAAATTATCCAATGTTTCCAGAATCCAGAATCTGCGAGGGTCAAGGGGGTTAAAACAACATGAACATGAACAATTTTGGCACACAGCGAGAGACCGCCACTCACCGCTGGGATTCCCATTAATCTTGGCGCAAGGTGGTTCCCTTTTCCAGAAACCAGGACACACTGAAACACGGTTGCAAGACCTCGAAAACATGTCGGTTGCAGGAGCCGCAGTTTTGGCACCGAACAATGGATAATCCAATAAGTAAATGCTAACGGAATGGCAAGGGGGTCAGATTTTAGAACGGGTGCCATTTCATTAATGCGACCATAAATAAATTGAATCACAAAGATCGAGTGCATTTGTCACTGGAGACACAAAGCCATGAAAGCAGAATCGCCTTCAACAAAGTGGACGTCGTATATTACTTTGGGGGAGAATTTTCCTAGAAAAATTGGAAAGATTTTCCAACACAAAGGGTGTCTATGAAGTCGTCTAGGGAAGGACAAACACATAAGGATTAGTGTCATCGCTAGGGATGACCTTAAGCCATAGATGCTAACAACATCGTACAATGTACTGTACAGAGTGATCATAAAGTCCCATCCTCATTACAAAAAACAAATTAAAGAAACTTAGTTATAGGAACAAATTTTGGAAAATGGATGAGTTAGTTTTTTTTTGTTTCATGTATTTGGTTCACATGGAGTGCCAGCGGGCGGCGCTGTAACCATCGAATGGAAATGAAATAAAACGCAAGATGGCCACTCGAATCATGTGACCAAATCGCCAATCAATGTTGAGTACAATTTCTGTAGAGGGTACACGGATTGCGAACAACCATGGGTGATTTTCAAGTGTGTAAATTTATCTTGAATTTTGTTTTCTTTGCAAATTTTGCTTGGCAATGATTGGTGAATTGGTATATTGGTATGATTCTAAACTGTACCTTAAAACACACTGAACACCTACAAAGTTGCCATTTTTTATTTCAGCAGGTACAGCGCCGCCTGTTGGCACTTATGACACTTTAGCTCTTCTATTTTTTTAAAAAAAAAATGAGTTTCTTGTAACTAACAATTTCTAAAAATTATTTTTTGGCATGTAATTAAGGTTTTATGATAATGCTGTATATCGCATCTTCGTTGCACTCTTTACCGCAGAATATTCGCCACGATTGCAACACCATTCTGGAAATCTTTGCAAATGCTTTTATTTCAGATAGTCTTTTCATTTAATTACAGTACTGCTTTCCTGGATAAATTTCAGAGAAATTTACGCTAGAAAGTCAACAGGAATGCGTTTCATTTTTTGCCTGAAAACTACGCAAACCCCATGCAGTCATAGGACGAGTTGTGCAACATAGTGATATCATGCATGCCCAGATAATTGAGCGATATCACGAATAGGCATTCCATCTTATATTCATTACCTGCGATTGAATTAGTGAAAAATAAACTGAGTGACAATTAAGGCCAAGCCATCCGGAACCGAAGAGGACAAGGTTTCAGTCTGTACAACTGCCAACTGCGCCACGACGTAATTGGCTTTCCAGTGACAAAATTGCAATCGTCTATCTGATGGAAAACCTGGTAAATAAATTATGTATTGTCCAACCTTATACGCAATGCAAGGTTACCGGATGGTATCTATTCCCTGCCGAAATTTCCGAAATGTTATATGTGATGTAATTAAGTGATCGAGACAAGATGTCAATCCGAGAAAATGTCAATGGAAAGGCTTGAATTTCACGTTTATATGAAGGGGCCGTTCAAAAATTATCAATGTCATCACTTTTTCGCTATTTCCAGAACCAAATGATGTCCATCAGTGCACAATTGTTTTTCCGAATTGAGCCAACTGTTGAAAATTAGACCGGAAATGATAACTGATATGTAAAAACACGTCGTACATGTATTTGTGATTTTTTTTGCAAAACTAGATCACATATATGGATTACGACCCAATCTCTAGCTTCTCAATGGAAATTTTCACTTGGGATGTTTTACAAGACAGCAGTGTTGACGCCATCATTTGGCCTACCCCCTCAGCATTCGTCAGCATTTGACTGACCGCCACCTTTGATGATAACATAATACAGGGTATCTGCAAATGATTGCAGCGGTTTCAATAAATCTCAACGAGTTCTCGATTTCGATCCGCTCTCCAAAGTGATTCTGCATTGAATTCAACTGAATCAACTAATTAATCTAGTGCTACCTATTGTATACCCAGTTAATTTGAGCGAAGTTATGGTGATCGAGGTGTATGAAATAAAACATTTATCTCTCTAATTTTGTTTGGAATTTTTCAGCGGTGAAACGTTTCCGCCTTCCGCCGCTAGAGGAAGCTGAGACGTAAAATGTCATCTTTCAACTCAGTGCCTTCTAGCGGCGGAAAGCGGAAATTTCGTATCCGTAAAATTTCTTGTTTGATTGTTTGACATAATTAAACCTATCACCATAACTCCAATCATGGTACCCACATCTTCAGTAACATAAAATCCCCTGACTTTCCCAGGTAAAAAAAATTATTTTCCCCAGGATGCCTTTAGTTTTCCCATTGATCAATATAAAGTAAAAGAAACCTGCCCTTTAATATAAATACATGTAGTATTTTTAATCAATATGGGCATTGACTAGAACGATAACTGAATTTGAATAATATAGGAAGTCACACAAAATCAAAGTAGTAATTAATGCATTTTTAATTTTTCTTTCATTGTGCAACTACACCTAAAAACCATGGTACATCACCCTGACTTTTCCAGGTTTCCCAGGTTCTGTGGGAACCCGCAGATAAAAAATTGACTCATTTTGTATTCCATACGACAACTGAAAGAGATTTTGACCAATTCCTGGTCTTCAGATCTGATGCATTTCCCATGCAGGTACACAACCCCAATAGCGTCCGTAGACCTTGATCTTTGGTTCCCATCCGCCAAACGCACCACAACCAGTTAGTTGGTCAACCGCCAACCATCCTCCTACAGCCGGAAGACCTCATTCGCGCCTGGGACGAGTCCTCCAGCCGGTGTCGACCAGCGAAAAAAGAGCAACCATGTCGTTGGCAAAACCAGCAAAGCCAAAATTGGCCATTTGCAAGGCCAAAAGCGCAATGGAGGAATAATTGCAGGCATAATTATTCCGCAACAACAACATCAACAAAACAGTTAGTCGGACGTGTCCCACGTGCTCCGACCGGCTTTCATGCATGGCCACACTCGTCCATTGCATTTGGGAAGTCCGAACACGGTTCTGGTATCTAATTCAAGGCTAGCCACATAATAACCGCCGAAAATACCATCGGCATGAGCCATCGTGCATATAGGGTATAGACAGATAGCGAATTTGCCAGTGGGTGGCGCCCTGGGCGCTCTGCTGCCAATATGGCGACTGAGAACAACCAACGCCCGTGAATAATTGGGTCCCAAATCAGAATGGGCGCTCACGAGCGCGAAATTTATACAGACCCTGAACCCCATTGGCGAGCGAGTGACCAGCCGGAAAAACCATACAACCGTGTTTCCGATCCCTTCACACCGGATATACCAAATATGCACTCTCAAGTCACGACCAGCCAACTTCCGCCAAAAACAAATGCAACCGTGAACATAAAAGTTGCATCTGTACCAAGCAATTCCTCCAAACTGTCCCATTTCAAAATCCTGGCTTGGCCGTCATTTTGTTCTGGTATCCTGGAAGGAGAAATTATCGACACGGCAATACGTGACATTGAGATGCCATAAATGGCGAGCGCATGTCCATCATGGGAGTTTATGGTCGTTTCAAAATACAGTGGTTGTGCAAGCAAGTACACTGTCCCATGTTTCATCCGTATATAATGCGGAAGTGATTTTCGAAGAGTAACGACCATTTAGGAGCAGTAGTTGGGATATACTGTACAAGTGGATCATAAAGTACTCTGATCTTAGCTCATTCCAAACAAGAGTTTAAAAAACCTAGAGCTACATTAAGGAACAGATTTTGGAAAAAGGTGCAACTTCATGTAAGGTATTTTATTTCAAGCATTTGGCGCGCAGGGAGTACCAGCAGGCGGCGCTATAACCGTTAGAATCGAAAATGGCGTCTATGCAGGGAAATCTTCAATGTCCTCTGTGTCCTCAGTAACAGTAGACCCCAGCTTCCCAAAAAAATTTCTCTTTATTACCCATAAAATTCCTAAATCCCTTTTTAACCCAATTCAGGAAAGATAACATAGAATCAGAAAAATGATTTAATCTAACAAACAAACATGTGTCAGGCTTATTAAATGTTAAATTAATACTTGCTGCACTGTTTTAGAGTATCGGTGCATACTGACTGACCACTTTTTTCAGAACACTTTACAGTCTACACTTTTACTGTAAATTTTAATTTGTATTCCGAGGTGTGTTGTTTTATCCAATTTTGGGGTATATGTTTCTCAGAAAATCACCTAAGACCAGTGGACGTCTCACGTCTGTAATATTGCGCTTAACATTGATTGGCTTTTTGGTCTCATGACACCAGGGGCCATCACGATTTTCTTTTGCAGACCCCTTGTCGATTCCAGCCATTATAGTTTACTAGTTTAATTGTTTCATATATAGTATGTACTTTATTAGCACGAATTTCACGAAGAAATTGTATGTTCTAGTACGAATAATATATTTGTTAATAAAACAAATTCCGTTTAAAAAACAATCAAGTTTACATCAAAAATTGATGAGTTAGAAGTAATTTTACAAGTTAAAATCATTGGATATAATATAACAGAGCAGCCTGCTTTTACTGCCATGCGATGAACTCAAATACATGAAATAAAAAACTTAGTTCCTCAGAAGCAGGTTTTTAAAAAAAAAATAATTTCTGTAATGATGGAAACAGTTAATGGTTATCCTGTATAACTGCAAGTTCGGGATATACCTGATGGGACTTCCAAGCAAATTCATTTGCACATCATTTACCGGGTAACTGCTCGTTCTTTACAACGTTTTACATTTACAGTATTGCAAATAATCACATTGAAAATGCTAGAGAATAAAAGCAAGCATCAAGCAAACACGGTGCAAATTACCAAACACATTGGCAATAGTCATTGTCACATTCAAGTGGTTGTACCAACATGAAAGGAATGGCTCAAATCGTTCACACACAAAAGGATGTGTTAAAAGCTTTTGGTCAAGTTTATTCTTCTCGCTTATTGCACATGTGTGTATACATGTATATATTCTAAGAAAATTAGAAGTATGACCTCGTTTGGTAGATTGTGGAAAAATCGGGGCCACAACCGCAGATCCAAACAAAACTTTGTGAAGTCATCATCCCTCACCAAGGAAATGTCTACATTAGTCATGAAAGCAGATAAAGCTGGACAAGTCAAGAACATGCAACGAGCCACTAAGAAAGCTCAACAACAGTCTTAAGTCTGGGAAAAAAATCTCAGGTAATCTTCGGCAACAAAGCGGGGGTATTAAATTATCGCAAATTGAACAAGAAAACAGCACGGGGATTAAATATTAAGCCTAGAAATCGAGAGTTTTCCCATGCAGACTGCCAGCCTATAGCAGATTCAAGCCAGATCCAACAGCTAGTTTCATTACAGTTTGTGGTCAGAGAAAAATTTTCATTGTCTTCCTTGAACGATTATCAGCAGCAGGGTGTAATTACAGTGGTGGTAACATACGAAACCGATTTCAACGATTTTCTCTCGAGATTGCAGATATAGTCCAAAAATCAAGGAATCTTTTCCAATGGGATCCACTGCCAGCAAACGCTAATGGAAATCCCTGCCGAGAGCCAAAGTACCTTTAAACTGATCTAATCCCAATTTCAATTTGTGTAAACGATAATCCCTTGCAGGGCCAAACGAGGCCCCGCTGAGGAAACAAATTACAGACATTATGTAAGCTAATAACAAGCATTACGTGAACCTTTAATGAAGGGATTAGGTTCCCATAGCACTGTTTGTTTGCGAAATATCCAAATACATGCCCATATTTGTCTATTTTCGCATTTAAGTTTTATTTTTAAACTATTCGGAAGAATCCACGGTTAATTAACCCAACAATTAATCTTGAGCAATACACCTAAAACATCACTTTTGCAAATTAAAACGATTTACGAACACAGAATTTTTACGAAACTGGAATGATTAATGTAGGGTAATTATTGGCATTATGTAGGGGAAAATCAAAGTGATCAACAAAACGCTTCAACAGTTTGTAAATCTTTCTCAACCTTTCTAGGGTTGTTTACATAGCCCTAAATATGCATTAATCTTAAAACTGTGTACTTGAAATAAATCCACTGATTACCTCTTCAGCTTTAAGAAATACATGCATATACTGTAATCCGTAAGCTTGATTCAATATCGGTAAATTCAATAACTAAATATTAAGCTTTGTCAACACCTAGGAAACGTTTCCAAGAAACACGCTGTACTGAAACAGATTTTCTCAAAATGTTTCTACATTTCTAGCAAGGAAACAAGTTTGCGATCACATAATTGAGGAGAAAGGCCTCAAATGTTTCCTCAAACATGTTACCATGTTTGAAATTTGGAAACATTTTATGGAAATTGTTTCCAGAAACCATGTACAGGAAACGTTTCCTTAGGTGTGGACAAGGTTTTAAAAGTTTCAAAATCACTGAAGATTTATTGAAACTTCGAAAGTTGCACGTTGAAAGTTAAAATTTCCCACACAGTGTAGTTCTTTGATGCAAAGGTCAGATTAAGTTCAAGTATATAAGTACTAGCAAATTGATCAGTTCGATTTAAATTTAAAACATTTGGTGCTTTCCATACTTTGAAACGTGACGACAATTTTACCGTCAATTTCTGCAAGTTTAATTTTTTTCTACAACTTTTTTTCAGACAATGGATTTCTCATCTTTTTCATTACACTGCAGACAGTTGTTTGCCAATACTCCAGAACACATCGCCAGAGCGGAATTCTCGTGCAAAGAAACAAAAAGTCGAAAATTGAAAAAAGTAAAACTCAAAAGACAACTGCCATTGAAAAGCAGGTATCCATCATTCGGTATTTAGGTCAGACTGGTAGGACAATTCTGTTTTCCATTTCCAGATGTTTTTTACATCAGTCCAAAGTGCTTGATATTCCTCGCAAGAAATGTTACAACAAAAAATAAACACGTTAAAACTACTCCTGAGGACATTTTCTCCCAAGAATTAAAAAATGGCCATCAATTAGTGGCGATTTCTCGAGTGCAAGTGAGAAAAAAAATTGCAACGGATTCCACATAATATTTTTTGCAACGTATTAAAAAAGCAAGAACCATTGTTTGTCATCATCATCACCATATCAGACGATTTCGATAGCATAGTAACATCAAAGATGGACATTTTGCAATTTCCTACAATATGATGTCAGCACACACGTTTTAAACTGAAATAATTTTTCACACGTTTCGCATAGCAAATCTTTGCCTTTCATGGCAGGGGTATCGGTATCGAATAAGAGTGTAACTTGGCTCAGCATATGAATTATGTGATTTTTACTTTAGCATGCCATTTTTGGGCCTCGAGTGAGTGTATCGAAGTGCTGTTGCAAGGAGTGGTCATCTCGGGCCTGCAACTCATTGATCCCAGCATGCCCCCCAATATGAGGCATCGTGGCAACCTTGTAAACAATAAATTAAGGTCTGTACGAGAAGAAAATAATAACTGAGGTGTCAAGTATATCAAGGTTTAAGGTGGGGGACACCGTTATAGCGCGTCCATGCACCTCCGAAAAATCGTGAAAGGTGGAGTACCGAAAATATAGCCCGAATCGGTGCAGGTGTTATAAAAATTCAAATACGTAACCCAGATTGCTAATAATGAGCAAGCTCGCAGTCGGCAGTCTTGTCTCGAATTACTTAACAAGATCGCAGTTTAAAAACAAAAATCTAGCTTTAACGATGTCAATTAAAAAACCTGAGCCCGGAGGTATTCCTGCCAAATGGAGCACCCAAAATAGAAATTTCTGACATAAAAACGACACGAATAGAGTTTTTCGTGATAAAGGTCTAGTCAAGAAAAACAACCAACGAGTAAATAAAAACAGTTAAAAAACTGCATAACTATGCAGTCATTAACCATGCGAACGTCGTGTTTCTGCCAGATGTTTTAAGATGGTCGTAGTCCTAAAAATTAATAACTTGGGAAAGATTTTCCGGTACTATTTACATGAAGCATCGGTCATAAGTTAAATATACAAGTTTCACAAATTAATGCTGAAATAAATGTAATTTGGCAGGAAATTCATTACTATTGTGCAACAGAGTTAAAACTGCAGGTTTAGAAAAATATTACCTTTCTAAAAACGGTATTTATTGGTGTTGAATACATAGCTTGAAGAGCTGGAAGAGCAACTTCCACATATCCCCTGGTTCGCACAATTTCCAGATTTGAACTGTTTCGAACAGTTCGACGGGATGCTTTTAGCATGAATCTTTTTGAAAAGTTTACTTTACCCCAAAATGCTAATTTGGTGGAGTGAATTTT
>JAQGAF010001086.1:0-35500 GCA_034687865.1 Kryphioiulus occultus | reverse complement strand
ATCGCCATATATGGCTCAAAAATGGTCATATATGGCGTTCAAGACACCATATATTGTCTTATACATGGCCATACATGTGCTTATATGGCATTCAAGACCCCATATATGGTCATATACATGTACATACATGGCACATACATGAGCATGTATGGCATATATGATCCCATACATGGCCATAGTCAACTTTTCCACCCGGGCTATATTGGACCAAACCCTATGGGTCCAATTCTTGATAATTCAATTACTCGCACCACACCCGACACTTTGGCCATGCAGGCAAGGTGTCCAAGGCCCTTCCACCATCTCCAGTAGGTTAGGGCTAGTTCTTCAGTTCCTCAGTTCCACAGCCAACCATGCCCACCTCTCGCTGGGGGCGCTGCAGTCTCGCTGGAGCTGGGGCTTACTGCAAATGAGAATTGATCGAAGCGCTGATGTCTAAGTCACGAACGTAAAATGCGGTCCGCGGTCGACATTCGCCAATTTATTTGAAATCAACTGCGAGACGGAACCGGTCCTTCTAACCCTCCTCACCATCACCACCACCACCACCACCACCTCACCCCCCCTTCACCCCATTCCACGAACGCTCTTTTATTAGCCTTCGAATAACACGTCTTTATTAAAGCCCCGTTCGAACGCAATAAACGACCCTTTAATGCCCCTGCCCCTGGCCGGATTAGCGAGGATTTGGCATCCGGGATAACGCGCTGAATATTTATCGGCTGCTGTTTCTACTGCTGCTGCTGCTGCTGCTGCACTCACTATGCTCGCACTAAGGGTCCGAAACGCACTATATAGAATGGAGTGAGAAAACAAAATGGCGCCCGAAACACCCCCCCTCCCCCTTTCGGAGTAAAGTGTTAACGCACTTTGCACCGGGGTCGAACCAAATGACCGATAATGCAATCGCATTCGAATTGACCCCACTGGACATCCCCACCTACCACCCAATTGGTGGATACCTGTTGAGTTCGCTCGATTACTGGTAGATGGCGCTGGTGGTTGTGGCCATGTAGGGCCTCTATGAACATGCTTGTTCTTTGGTAAGCGTTAGGACCGTTCAAAGTATAAGTGACGTCAGGGAATCGTGGTTTTTGTGCCACCCCACTCACCGTGTTTTGTGTCATCCTACCCCGAGCGATATCAACGTTGACCGAATTTGGATAAAATTAACAATTAACATCCCGAATTGCGTGTTATTGCATTAGTAACTTTCCAAATATCGTTGTAAATAATCGGTATGTTCACAAATTTAGTTTTATTGCAGTGGTTGCTTTCGAAAATATGGTTTTACTTCATTGTTAACTTTCCAAATTTTGTGTTGTTGCATTGGTGACATCCCAAATTTGGTTTTACTTAATTAGTGACATACCTAATTTAAGTATGCTTAATTAGTGACATTGCTAATTTAAGTATTCTTAATTTGTGACATACCCAATTTGGTTCACTTAATTTGGGTATAACAAATTTGGGTATACTGAATTAGAGACATGGAGTCACATGGAGCACATTGTATACTTGCTATGAAGCCAATACTCAGTATACATGTATAAGATGTACTGTGTCATCAATAACAATATTTATAGTTTATCAAATAAGTTTGGATTAGTATTTTCACACCTCAGTGCGCAGGTTTACTTAATTCGGTATAGAATTAGTACGAGCTCGTACGTGCACGTTTAATTTATCATTTACAATATCTACTCCTCGCCAACTACAGTGTAGATGTAGAATTCAATGAAATTTTGCCAGGTGTCGAATTTTTGAAGGTAATGGTTGGAAGGTGATGGTTTTCGGGAAAAAATTGCAAACAGCACAATGTAGAACAGCGATTGCCAGCTTTTTCAAGTGGCTTGAAATTGCAATCAAGCAAATGCCTGTGTACCCTTGCAAGACAGACAGTATACAAAACTTGCAATGAATTCTTTATCGTTCAATTTTTGTCTATTATAAAAGTGACAAATAGAATTTTGTTCACTTGCTCTGGATCCAATATACATTACATGTATAAGATGTATCATCAATATAAATATTTACATTTCGTCAAATACATTTTCATTAGCATTGTCTCACACTTCAATTCAAGGGTATACCTCGGTAAACATATTTCCTGCTCCAATTGTGCATGTTTCAGTTATCCTTCATCTCTACTAGTCAAGTAGAGTTAAATTGTCAGAGGTCGAAAATACATTGAAAATATTGATTAGGTTAGGTTAAACTGTACCAAAAGAGTAGAGTTAAAATTACTACAATTTTTTTTAGTTCAAGTAGCTAGAAATATACTGAAGTTCATGTATATGCAAATATACTTGTTCAATTGTAAGCTTTAACATGAATTACGAGAATTGCAAATATGAAATGTATGTGCAGTGTTTTATTAGAGCAAACAGCATTTTTATTTTGGTGCTACACTGTATGACACTCTTCTAGGAATGGTAATAAATCTCCAACCCCGTACATTTCCTAAACCAAATGTTCCGTTATTCCTGAATGCCGGAAGGCAATATAAGTGTGTTTAGAATATAGTTCGTAATTTCGACATTTTCAATTTCCTTATAGTCTGCCCAAAATGTGCCTTTTGGCATGAGGATAAATTCCCATGTATACCCGCATATGGAGAAAGGAATCTACGTATGGTTTGACTTCTACAACGCATCAAGGAGATAAAGATTTATTAAATAAAAGGCTTTAGGCTCAACTAGAAGAACCTAGGAATGTCTGCTAAAGCCTATTTGGTTTCATCTGTGTGGATGAAGACTACAGTAGAACCTCTGTAAGTTGGCCACCCAAGGGACTGTTTCAAACTGGCCAAGAAATGTTCATAATACCATTCCAGTATTGATAATGTGATACACAATTCGATGCATAATTACACGTACAGTACAGCAACAGGGTACTGTTCAGGGGTGTATAGTATACATTTTGCAAGCAGCCAATAAATGTAATCATCCATGACTTTACATGTTGAGACCATGCTGGTCAACACAGCGTAAATTTCTGTCGTTGTCCAAGTGGTCAACATACACCATATCAAAATCTATAGAGTACACTTTTCATTGAGTTAATGAGGTGACCGTCCGATCAGTTAAAATGTGGTCAACATAGGGTGTGGTCAACTTTGGAGGTTCTACTGTTCTCATTACATTCAAATATGACCACTTCATATACTTTTCATAATATATGAAATATGTAAATATATAAAATATGACCAATAACATTCCCTTGCAGGTGATTTCCATTTATGCACTGAACATCAAGGAAGCATCTTCATGATGAGATCTTGAATTCATTGGTTAAGAATCATTATGATTTATGATTATGTTATTAATGAGCCTGCAGGTTTTTATAATTGTATTAACGATTCAAGGAGATAAATTGGCAGTATCTAATCGAATGCAGTAGGTGAAACCTAAGTTATCTTCGCAACTCCAAAATCATACAGAATTGCATTTGACCTTACCGTTACTCTGACAAATTTACGATACAAAGTTACTGAAAACCAAATTCGATGTCGTTATTCAGACACCTGTTTATATGAATGTGACTGGTCATAAAATCATCTAATTGGCAGTATCTAATCGAATGCAGTAGGTGAATCATAAGTTCCCTTCGCAACTCCAAAATCATTCAGAATTGCATTTGACCTTACCGTTACTCTGACAAATTTACGATATAAAGTTACTGAAAACCAAATTCGATGTCGTTGTTCAGACACCTGTTTATATGAATGTGACTGGTCATAAAATCATCAATATTGTAGTCAGCAAACAACAATTGAGATTCCATCGAAGGTAATGTAATGCTTTAGAAATTATAGGACCAAAAAGAACGATTGTAAAGGAAAGTAGCTATATTTAACGGTTTTACCTTTATATAGGTAATTCTAAATTGAACTGCATGCCTTTTCCGTTTTATCCCATGAGTATAAGTAGGCTGGCAATATAACGTATATCATCAAACTTGCTTCAACGCAATTTCATCGAAAGCTTTTGCAAATCGTCCATTACCCAAATGAGGTTTTTGGGCTATTGCTTCGCCATGGCTATTCTGGCTTCAATTCAGTTTATTTGTGCATCACACACCCACAATTCACAAGAAGATACAGATGTTCAACATTGGACATGGCTACTGTCAGAGATATGTTGCGCCATAGAGCCTGTACTACACAGTTGTATCAGACCACCAGCGCCACCACCACAACCTCTAACTTCAACTACAACTGAAACCTCAACTACAACTGAAACTATAATTACAACTGAAACCTCAACTACAAATGAAACTTCAATTACAATTCCAGCTACAACTGGAGCTCCAAGTACACCTTTAATACCAAATGTAGCTCCAAGTGCACCTTCAACATCACCTGAAGTTCCAAGTACGCCACCAACTGAAGCTGCAAATACAACTCCAGCACCAACAATAAAAACACCATCCAGTATTTCTACACCGGCATTCGGTTTGTATTGCACACGTGCACCTTCATGTACATGTACAAGTATATGCCACAATAAAGTTGTCAGATTGGTTAGATACAGTACACTGTAAGCCGATGTTGACAAAACAAGGACTTCGCCATGAGATGACGTTATTTTAGAAGCTGGTCACATTTGAACTATGATATTTCAACAAATTTAATTTAAATATGAAATTAGTTTATGTTTTAGTCATTACAAAGTAAACAATTTTTACCAGATTGAAACATACATATACATTATCCCGGCAATGTAAGCAAGGCAACTGTTTACTGTAAGCACACTACTATTATCAGAATGCATCCAGTCAACACCTTACACTATTTAAATTCAACATTTCATGTTTGTTTAACTAATCTATTACATTTCAGGGAGCAATTCTTGATAACTTATTTTTATTTCTTACTAGCTTGTACCGTGCAAGACAAACCTTGCTTCATAACACCCCATTGTGCCGAAAATATTGGAGAGTCATTATGCTGTCAGGATGCTAACTCAAATCGATGCTGTCGTGCGTATTGCTAAATGTAACAATGTTTTACTACTACCACAACATTTCTAGAATTTCTTTCAAGAATGATATCGACGCATGCTTTATATGACTTTAATTAGATGTGTCAATAAATATTCAATTATATTCCAAGGAAAATAGCATGGAGTGTTTTCATTTCCCAGTAATAAAATGCAGTTCACAAAAATGGTTTTTATTTTTCTAGTTTGTAAAAACTTGTTTATACACGCTATTAATAAAGGGAAGCTGTAGGCCAAATTTTAAAACAGTTGCCCAAAATACCAATCGTGATAATTTTTAATATAGTTTTAATAGTGTTTGCCATAAATCGTAATAACGAAGGGAATATTTAGGGACCATGTTTTTCTGTAAAAATTGATCGACAAAGAAAATGTTTACGGGAAAACTTAGATGAACGCTGAAAGAAATGATGGATTTATGTTCGTTTTTAAAATATTTTTCCTATAAATGTCACAACGTAGGCAAGACTATTTCTAAATGGATTCCCAAAAACTGATTTTAGCGAGTTTGCAAGAAATTCCTTGAAATATTAATGGCAGGCATGTCGCAGGCGATATTGTTTGGAACACCAAACAATTTAAAAATGTCCGCATTTTAAAAATGTTTGCAATATTAAGTATTTCATTGGAGAACAATGTAAGCTATATTTTTTGGAAAAAAGAGCATAGCAGAATGATGAATTTTATGAATTTTATGTAGTTGGCAATATTATTCACATTTCACCTAGTGCAGACATTTTTCACAGTTGTGAACAGTGCAGATGTACCCCAAGTTGGAAGCCACAGTCTTAGAAGATATACAAACCGAAGCAAATCATTGCTCATAAATAATACATGTATTAAACTTCAGCAGAAGATTACATCTGTTCTATAAGAACGTCTTGGTTCCATCTTTGCCTTTGCATAACAGCTCATGATAGCCAACGATGAAAGATCATTATGGATAACGTATGGCCAATAAAGGGATCTTGCAAATACTTTGCAGTGGCACAGAAGAAAATTTAAAGTCATGGAGAGCATAACTCTTTAGGTATTATGGAAACAACCACTGCAGCAAAGTCAACGTAACTTGCTATTCCTGGTGAGGAAAGCAAACATGACGACATCCCAAAAGGATTCATTTGAGTTAGAAAAATCAGAAATGTGAGCGAAGGGACACATTCGGAAATGACAATGAAATGTCTAAATGGGTCAATTGACTCAGAAAGGCTTGAACAAACGGCCACAACTTACAATAAAAACGAACAAACAAAGTTAGTTTTAACAAGACTAAGGGTCTGGGTAGTGATTTATGGACATGCAGCAAACATGAGCCCTAAGCACTGACGCAGAGACCAAGGCTTCAGAAAGTCACAGCAATATAAATTGACAAAGACGTCACTTTTGCCCTCACTTAAGTAAACGGACACAAATACATAAATTAGTGTCATGAGAAGGACATCTGTTAGTATTTCAGTTGTCATTTTTGTTCTTTGGCGTCGATTCTTGCAGTGGCTGTCTTCAAGAATGTGGCCCATAACGACCTAAGGTGATAACTGTCAAGACTTTCTGCATACCATCAAGGTTAAGAGAAATAGGACAGAAAGGTCTGGTTGATCGATATAAATGCACCCGCCTTGTCTGAGCAGAAGACATGGATTCAGCACAGCAGCTGGGATTCAAGCTGACATTCAAAGATAGAACAGGAAAAATCCCGAATGGGAAAGTTGTCTATAGTGTCTTAAGAAATTGATTTTCCAGAGAACCACTCCAACAAGAAGTGGAAAACGACATTGCCTACAGTTGAGCAAACTCATTGGCTTTAAACGTTTGGGAATCATCGACAAAGAACGATTAAGTAAACATAGTTGTGAACAGAACTATCAATAAGAGGCGACTGCATTACCTCTTTGTAAAAACTACGAAAGTGTGCTTGTCTAACTTCTCGAGGTATTGATCCAATGGGCATTCATGTTGCCAAAAAGAATGTTCAAAATCGTTATCAGATCTTTATCATAACGTATCTCTAGTATTTATTTACGTGTCTATCAAACAAGAATGCACATGTCCTGGCTTCAAAATTTATCCTTTTTTATTTGTTTGTGTTGACCTAACCTAAACTAACCTAACAATGTAATTTCTGAATTAGCTGCCCCTATCCGTCAGGCAATCACTGCTAGCCTACGAGCCGAAGGAGAAACCAAATCTCTCAAAGTGTCTATGCTTGAGCAAGAAACAATTCCGAAGTACACGCGTTATTTATTGAATATTTGTGGGTAAAACTTGCAAAACATGGATATAAAAATCAATTAATGCGTGTCGTAGACCTGACCAGTTAATGGCATGTAGTCCATGTACAGGACGTTCCACATTTAGAAATTAGATGACATGATAAGTCTGGATCCTTCTAATGTGTACTAAAGCCAAACAGTTCTGCAGCTATGGTCTTAACGAAAATAATCCCTCCTATGAAACGAGAGATTATTTATCTTCGTCTTCAAAAGGATTTGCAGAACTCCAAAAGCATTACATAACATTTTGCAAGTTTACCTCCAGAATGCAAATTGGATTATGGATCTACTAACAAATTGTGCGCGTCGCAATGACATTATAATGCACAGACAAATCCAGACCCAAGCAGTTCTTCCAACTAAATTGTACTCGAAATTGGAGAAAAGCTCATTCCGTTTCAAATTTGATTTGTGAAATTTACAGAGAAATATTCATGAAAACCTCGTCTTGACTTCATGCAAAAGTTATGATAATATTCCTGGAAAATGTGCCATCTGTGAACGTTGAGTATCGTGAGAGCACACTATCAGAATTCAGTAGCATGTGCGAAAAAAAAAGTAAAAGATTTAACACCTGAAAAACATGTAGGTAATTTTATCAATAAGGTAAATACTGTACATTGCACAATCATTAGCTACATGTACATACAAGCGTTTCCAGAAACATTGAAACTGAATATGAATCCTTGGACATGATTACAAAAAGCGTTACTTAAGTAAAACATTTTTTAAAGTCTTGAAAGACAATTTGGGATGTTTACTCCAGTGTGAAAAAAACAATATGGTCAACAACGTTTATCATTTAACACTGAAATACATGTAGGTAATTAGCTAGATGTACATGTACATACAAACGTTTCCAGAAACATACAAACTGAATATGAAAACTTGGACATGGTTAAAAATAAGCGTTATTTTAGTAACACATTTTTTTTTTGAAAAAGCCTTGAAAGAATTTGGGGTGTTTACTTCTGATTTGCTCAAGGTGGCAATTTACATTATTTCGATATTAATTAATCACGTATATGTAGCTTCGCAAATGAATTTCATAAATCGGTTTTTAGACTGAAACTAACCAATGATATTAACATGGAGGCCCAAAACTAAACACCCAATTTAGACAATTTTCTCATTTTCTTTCATTACTATGAAGTTAAGTCTCAATATGTTCAATACATCCATTATTCTTAACAGTCAACAAAGCCCTACAAGGAAACATTATTTACTGAAATATTTCATTGGAATTAGATAACTTGCTTTTAAAAATGATTTTCTAAATTCGTCTGAAAAAATTAGCTTCTCGATGAGATAACCTCATTAATAATGATTAGATTAATGTGTGTCGCTAATTACGGCACGAAAGAACAGGCAAGAATGTAATTTCTTTTGCTTAGCATGTTGTTACATTATTAGCAGCGATTGCTGCAGCATGCAGCAATAAAGATTCCCTATCGTACAATAACCTTTTACAATGAATATCGATTTTGCACGATTCCGCATGTTTTCCTTTTATAGAAAACACGCAAACATTCGCAAAATTACAATGCAATCAAAACAGAAAGCGAGGACACATTACTAAACGAAAATTAATATTATATAAGAAAAAAATGGAATAACAAACAAATTAGGTAAAGTTATTCCTAGCTTTTTTAATGCACCTAAACGTTGTTTACCACATAAAGCTTATCCGATTGACATGACTTTAATGCCATTTCCCAAGAGACAGTGTTATGGGTCAGAACATAAACGTCTGAAGGGTTTCACTAGACTAGTTTTGGTCGGACAGCTTGGACGTCCGATTTGTATTTGTAGCCTATGGCTGTCAATGTCTGTTGACGTGTGCACGCATTGCAAAATTTCAGAAGAATAACAGAGAGGAGGATGTATAAAATAATAGAAATATAATAACAAAGTGAGTGAAATACATGTAAGTTGTTGATTTTGTTGGCTGCACCAGCAAACTCACAATGAGAAAGTGGGCTTCTCCTAACGGCTCTTAGGCTTGCAGTAATTGCCTTGTGGTTAGGGGTAGCTAAATCAGAAAATACCCAAAAAGGCAAATTCCGCAGCTAGGACAGGTGTCATTCTTGTATTATAGACAAGTAGAGTTGAAATATAAATACAGTGTATTCCGTGCACATTATAAGCAGGGTTTATACCATAGTTCATCCACAAAATCTCTAGATTTGAATAGTTACGAGTACATGTAGGCTTACAGCTTTCTTGCATCAACCTGCCTAAAGCACCAGGAGATGTCCTTATACATGTATATGAATGGTAGAGAATGTTCAAAACTTCAATGATGAAATTCCAGAACGATTGGAGCTGTCCTGAGGCTGAAACACGCCAAATTACTAACCAGATATGTATGTGTATGCCACAAGTGCTTTCATTATTTTCTTCAACTTTTGTAGGTTTCTCCAACTGTTAGGGTATAGGAATTAGGGGTGTAGGGGGTAAAAAGCCTACTTGTTGATGGACGTTCTTTATGTCAACTGAACTTATCACCATTATATGCTGTCAATGTTACATTAAATCCTGTTTCACCACCATTAAATAATGTATCATAGATGATACTGGTAGTTTGAAACAGAACCAACAGCAAATCAAGACATGCACGCACATCAAGGTTTATGGTTCGCAGACTGTATCATAGATGGCTCTGGCGTACTGCAATGGCTCAATCGCTGCAACTGCTCACCCACATGGAAAGAAAATGAATTTCAAATGCATTGTGAAATGCATTACTAATTGCAAAATATACTGCAAATGCATTTGTCAGTTTTATCGCATTTTACATAATGCATTTTACAATGCATTATAAAATATACTGACTTGTGTATTTCACAATGTATTCCAAAGTGCATGCTTACAAAAGTTGCGTGCCAAATTTAATTGAATGAAATTGATGCATTTTGAATTTTTAACTATTTCATTGCCAGTTCTAATTTATTTAATGCACATTTTAGATGTTTTTTTAAAATTCAGAATCGCGATATTTTAAACCTTGAAATTATGAAATATAGCGAGGCTTTTGACATTTTACGATGCGTGGAATATACATTGTAAAATACATTCTTCAATGCAAACTGCATACATATTACACCATGCATTACCCAACATATTCTTTAATGCACCCGAACTACATTACAGTGTGCATTACACAATACATTCTCCAACACACAAAATACATTGCAATATGCATTCTATAATGCAAAACACATTTTAAAATGCATTTGTAAATGCATTTTCAAGTATATTTGTCAATACACTCTCAAACTAAATTTGCCTCAATCTACCGACATTTTGAAATGTATTTTCCAATGCACGTCTTATAATGCATTTGTAAATGCATTACCATTACATGTGGGCAACAAAATTGTATTTCTAACATTCTAAGTCACATTTGTGTCACAGATGGCGCTAGCATGTGTATTCAGATCACCCTATGAAACCTCACTAGATCGACAACAAACAAGGCAGGTGTATCCAGGTTGGCTGCAAGCGTCAAGCCAGTTGTGTTGTATTTTAAATAGGAAGCTGTGGGAGAGGGCACAGTTGACTTGGTCGACCAGTGGAAAACCCATCCAAAAATTAATAATCTACAATGAGCAATAAATCAGTGAAACCTGCATCGCGTGACAAAAACTGCCACCACTTACGGAATAATAGCCTCTCCTGGTGTTTTTGGGACATTAGAGTTCCATGCATGACTGCTTTTTTTCCAGGAATAAAATTGATTTTCGACAGACCAGAACTGCAGTCAGATCCCCTGCTCAAAACAGGAGCCATAAAGTGCTTAATATTCCATCCACTGTTTCTGGTTCAAGTGCTTGCCGAAAGCTAAGACTTAAAGAAAGGTGGCAATGGTAAGTTTTATGATAACCAAATTCGCATTGCCATGGCCTTGTCAATGAGTGGCAAATAGATTCCACATGTATGAAACAGGCAAAGGCAGTAAGTTTCCGGCCCTGAAAGCGTAGGCTCACAATGTATCCGAAATATAAATATTTTCAAGGCTCCAAATTATAAGCAACAAATTTATATGAGTGGGTAACGAGTTTTCAAACAGTGTTTTATGACACACTCACCATTGCCAGACAAATTATGGCTCACATTTGGGATGCAAAGATAATTAAAACAGGTGAGATTTGCACCTAAAAAACATGTTAGGAAAATGTGCCAAACACATTTCTTTTCATGATTATTTCACATCAGCAAGAAAAAACGATTCGATATACATGTACATAAACTAAACATACGGATAATCAATTGCCATATCCCATTTCGTAAACTTCCGTTCCATGTTCGGCCTATCCCATTTCGAAAACTTCCAAAAATACAGGGTGATCAATATACAATCATTACAAAAAATTGACTGAAAAAAATTAGTTACATGTACAATCAGGAAAGGATTGGAGAAAAAGGTAGACGAACTAGTTTTTTATTTCATTTTCCACAGTGGGTAAATCTCTTTCGACCAAATATACAATAATAAAACTAATTCTACCACTGTCCAAAATTGTAATTAGGGTAGGACTTTATGCTCATCCGGTATTGTGTTAATACAATGTACCACATGTGCATGTAACCGATTTGGAAAACAGAAAAAACACGATAACATGATTTGGCAAATCATGTCACAATTTTAATCAATATTTCGCCAACGTTGATTTCAATATAAATCAGCTTGCAATTATGTGCAAAATTCAACTTGCCATGTTGGCGGAAAATTCCTCAGCTAATATCAAGGGAAATAAAATGTAGGCCTAAACTTCCAATAAATGGGAAAAAAAGTTCCTGACTGCTATTTAGATATTAATGAACATAGGAATTTATCAGCAATCCGACAAAAAAACTGAAAGGAATTATTTAACATACAAGAATCTTTACACCAATATTACTCACGTTTATGAGATTTTTTCCGACAAAGAAAGATTACTCCATTTCGTTGATTAAAATTAAAGAACAATCTTGGATTTTTATGGATGGATTTGCCAATTTTTAGTAGGAAATTTATAGATCTTATGCATATTTTTTGACTTAACAAACATAATCGAAGCTCCCATCTCCCCTCCCTTAATTCATGTTGAATATTTCAGAACCAAGATGGCAGGTTACCAGTATATAAGACGTACAATTTTTAATCGAGAAGGCTAGCAATTCAGCTACTGCAGTCAAATCTTTCTGAACGCTGTTGGATCATTCGAATTCAATAAAATAAACTTTATATTATAGGTTTTTTTTCTAAAATTGTAAGTGCATGGAAATATCGCCCATGGAGATACATGTAGATGCAAAGCCCAAGTATGATAATTTTAATCAGTGTTTACATGTCATTTAAAAATCATAAGCACAACTTGATATTCTGGCAGCCATATTGGATTGCCGCGAAAATGTCAAACTTAAAGAGAGCACAGACTAGTGATCATTTCAGAGCACACAAACGACAGCTGCTGACATGTATTTTAAATTTATCTACATGTACTTAACATACGATGTGTGAAAGATATATCACCAGAGCTAACCAAACCCCAATTTCTGGAAACATTGGACGCCATTTTGAAACATTAGTGAAATGTTGAATTTGTCTGATTTTTTTAAAAATAAATCAATTTTCCCTGACTTTTCCGAGTTTTGCCAATTCCCTTGACATTTCCAGGTGTAACAAGCTTATCAATAAAGCCATTTTAGACCATTATGAAACGTTCAGAAATATTAATATTGATAGAAATTAACTTCATAGACAAATTTGAAAAATATTACCAGAAATAACGGGTTTCAGGTGCACTCCCTCGAAAACGTTTTTCAGAAATATTAATAACAAAGCCAACACTGATGACAATTTTAATTTTTCTTAAACTAAATCACAAATAACGGATAAAGTAGATTAATTTAAAAGAGCGTAGGCAAATTTTAAAAAAAAAAATCACAAATACTCAGTTTTATGAAAATGGTAGAATTGATTATCAGGCCAACCATTTTTGTGTTCATTTCTCAGAATTGTAAAAGAACAAACAAAAAACGCAATTTTGATACTGAAAAACCACATGTTTCAATTAAAAATTCCCTGCATTTTCCAGGATTGACAGGTTGGATATAAAATTCGGTGAGGTTTCCATGTTTTCCATGTTGGCATAGTCGCCATTGTTGATGTACCAATAGTCCGTCAGGCAGTTTCCTTACATGTACTGTATAAATGAAATTAGACAAGAAAAGAACTTTCTTGGTTGAATGATTTCAGAAATCAAAGTCTGCCATTTTTATTTCGTCTTTATGTTCATGTGAAGCTGGTAGATATCCATTCAAGGATCAAGTTTAACTATCGGAAGGCTTCCGGAAGTGGACCGGGTTTCTGGTACCTCATTGACATTCTAGCTCATTATGCCTGTTTAACATTTGAGGTTCATTTCCGACATTGAAAATAGAGGATCATTTCGAGAAAGCGGAAACCTTGCCAGAACTGAAACGGAAACTAGCAAATTGCTCGACGATGCTATCGAGGCGCAAAAACAGGCACGTTATCTTTTGTGAGCGTGCCATAAACGTCTTTGGCATTCTCGTGGCCCAACCAGCGTTTCTCAAATAATGAGGAAAAACTGTGTATTTTACGAGTTGTTCATCAGTAAGCGGCAAATACTGGCAATAGTTGCCAATTTGGAACCAACGTTTGTTCCCTTTTTTTACCTATAAAACAACGAATGAAGTGAAAGCCGCTAGGTGCATGAGCTTGGAAACCGACAAGACATATGTCGAGTTTGGTAAATCAATTTTATGGAAATGCAGTGTTACCTCTGACATTCAAAGGCAACTGTCAAGGAGGTTAGTTTTACGAAATCTAAACTTGACATTTGAAGCGAACAGCACAAAGTGGCAGAAATGTAAAAGGGGTTCTGAGTAAATGTAAGGCTGGATCCACACAAGAAAGAAAGAAACACTGTTTTGCTACTGAAACGATACGTGTACATCAAACAAGACTCACCAAAGCAAATGCCAAGGGACATTGAGGTACATTAAAAAAGGCATGTATATTGGAACAAGTTTAGGAACAAGCAATTAACATCGACAGAAAATTTTTGTTTCTCTTGGTGTTGACCCACCAATACAGATAGGTTCGCCCAATCAGTATCAATGTAAAGAGTTGTTCATATGCAGCAAACATGAATTTCCTAAGAATTTCCACAAATTGCAGAACTACAATCGAATTCTGTACATCATTACTCATTTCTTGTGCTGCCAAAGTTTCCTGAAATTCTTCCTCTCTCTATGCATGTCTCCCTGTGTGTTTATTTTTCAAATTTCTTGAACATTTTCGAAAACTATAACCCAGGTTTAGCTACATTTTGGACACATTTGCTAAAACTTTTGTTCAGATGCATGTCTCCCTGTGTGTTTATTGTTCCAATTTTCTCATATTTCCTCAACATTTTCGTAGACTGCAACCAAGGTTTAGCTACGTTTCGGAAACATTTGCCAAAACTTTTGTTCAGACTAGATGAGGAACTAACATTTTAAGAAATTGTGGATGTCTCAAAGTTTACCAAATTTCCCCAACATTTTTTTTCCATATTTGGATTCTCCTAAAGTTCGGCTCCTTTACAAATTATATTAAATTTCAAGGTCGTCTGCTTCCTAAAAACCTCAATATCCTCAATTTTGGAATGTTCCAGTTTCCCATAATGTTTCTAATATTTTTCCGGATATCCATCCCCATAAAAGTTCAAATTCCTACCAAATTCATCCATTATCCAGACATTTTTAAACAACATACATGTAATTCAGTTAAATTAATTCAACATAACATTCATGTAATTCAACATTCCAAATTTCTCAGAAAATATGCTAACATTTTCCAGATTTCCAGAATTTCATTGTCCTTTACCAGCTAACTTCATTATTCATTACATAGGACGGGTAATTTCTGAGCCAGCGCCCTCAATCGGAAGTAAGCAAAGTCGATACCTGGATTTCCGAGAAGTTTACGTAAAAATCATGACTTCCTTGAAATAAATGATTTGACAAAAATACTGATTACGATTCACCCTCGTGTTAATAAGCCAGCATTCCCAAAGCAGTCTAACAGCATTTCGTTTATCAACATCAATTTCGTGGATCCATTATGTCAGAATTATGAACATGATTTATTGCAGGGCATGCAACTGGCACAATCAGTGTATTTACCATTGTTTCCCACCATTAAATGCAAATTATCTGGCACGAAATGATTATCTTATCCAATGTTAGATTGTGCAAAAGGAGTGGAATAGGCACTTGTAGAATCACGGCTATTAATTTGCATATTTACATGTATCTATTGTAAGTTACAAACAGGCACAGGTATTGTTCAGAAAGGTGATACAACATTGTGAAATCTCAAAACGTGTGCAGAAAAAGCCATTCTAAGCTGAGTTAAAAATGTCCACCTTTACATGTACCTGTATATGAGAAAGTATCTAATCCCTATCGAGGTTAAAGTTTCGTGGATTATTACAGTGCTGTATATGGCATAAGGGGTCGAACATTAAGGGCGTCCATGATTGGTGAGATGGTAGGGATGCAAAAATTTGACCATCAAGAATTGAATTGTCTGACTGGTTACATGCATTATGTATAGGAAGGTGAAAGTGGGTTAAAGAGTAGGAAGATGAACTTCAACAGATTTCCTGATTTGGAATGCTATGGAACTTTATGTCCGTTCTTCTAAAATAAAGTTTATGCATTTTTCAAGATAAATTGGGGTTGACGTCATTTTCGTCCAACCCCTGTAAACACATTTGATGGGAATAATGTACGTCCAGGATGCAGGAGGATTTTCCAATACAGCAAATGCCATTATTTTTGTTCAACCCCTGTTAACCCATGTAAATACATACGTACGACGGAAGCATGAACACCCAAGACGGAGGAGGATTCTCCAAACCGTAAAATAAGCGTTCCCATCATTTTGTTCAACCCTGTAAGTCCATCTGACTGAACTATAGACTCCCAACGGACAGGATGGAGAAAGATTCGACACATCAAAATTGGGATGCCATTATTTTTGTTCAACCCCTGTTAACACGTTCCGATGGCACTATGGATGTCCAGTATGTAGGAGGATGTTCCAACAC
This sequence comes from Kryphioiulus occultus, assembly GCA_034687865.1. Taxonomy (NCBI): domain Eukaryota; kingdom Metazoa; phylum Arthropoda; class Diplopoda; order Julida; family Julidae; genus Kryphioiulus; species Kryphioiulus occultus. Next base: position 19,117 of record JAQGAF010001086.1, on the reverse strand, counting down.
ATATCAAATTAGGGCTTCCATTGCTTTTGTCCAGACCCTGTAAATGCTCAGGATAGAATTATGGACGTCCAGGATGGAGGAGGATTTTCCAACACATCAAATTAGGTTTATCACTATTTTTGTTGAACATGAAAACACATCTGAAGGAACTATGGATATCCAAGATGGAGGAGGATTCTCCAACTCCTGTAGATACAAACCATCGTTGGAAGTATGGACACCCAATATGGAAGAGGATTCTCCAACACGTTAAATTAGCGTTCCCATCATTTTGTCCAACCCTGTAAGTCTATCTGACTTAAATATAGACGCCCAACGGACAAGATGGAGGAGGATTCTCCAACACGCGTCATATTAAGGTTGTCAATTTGCGCTTATTTCTGTCCAACCCCTGTAAATGCATACGTACTACGGAAGCATGAACCCCCAAGATGGAGGAGGATTCTCCAACTTTAACAACTTTTGATGAAATAATGGACGTCCAGGATGGAGGAAGAATTACATATTTCTAGGATGGAGGAGGATCACACATCAAATTAGGGTTTCCATTACTTTTGTCCAGACCCTCCCAGATTCTCCAACACATATCAGTAGGGTTGCCATTATTTTCGTCCAACCCTGTAAACACATCTGATGGGACTATGTTTAGCCAGGTTGCAGGAGGAATCGCATACATCTACGGTGACAGAGGACAATATCAAATCAGGGTTGCCATTACTTTTGTCCTGCACCCAATATGTAAACACGTACGAAGAAATTACGGACATCCAGGATGGAGTTGACTTCATAATTTTGCATCGAGTGTCAATTCCATGGTTAGTCAGTCAGCCCCAAACGCACTGTTACTTTCGAGTAAGCTTACTTTTCGTACTTTCCGGACGACCCCCGACCTTCAACTTTCACACTTACCTACTCGACCTGATAATTTACATTACTTTCATGTAAGCTTATGTTACGAGCGTAGGGTGCAGCTTTTGGCGCAATAAATAGGTCAGTCAGCCCGAGCTCAGCATAAAAAACGCACGCAAAACCAAAAAACTGAGCATGAAAACTGAACATGTGCCACAGCACCACTACTAACAGCAACATCATTAAACCCGTTTAAATTCGTTGGCACTGGCAAAGGCACGTAAGAAACTGTTCAAGAAACTTACTTCTTCTGGGGCTCCTCCTCATTCCAAATAGCGGGCATTTGCGGAGTTTCTGCTTGCGTTTCATCCTTTGCGTCCTTGGACGTTGGGCCTTGAAGACCGACTGGAAGTTGCTCGAAAATCGACCCCACATGGAGGTTGGCCATCAACGTCCTCCCCGTTGCACCTCCACGATCGGTACAGGGTTGGTCATCGAAAACTGCATGCGCGTCAGAACGCAGAAAGCAGAGAAACCAAAGGTTAAAAAAACTCGGTTTGTTGACCGGCGTGAGGCGACAAAACCAGTTGTTGGACGTCGAGTGACGAAGCCAGCTCGTAGCCGACAAGCTCTGCCGTCGAATGGCCGAATTTCCGGTGATGGGCAGGGCCGTGGTCTCCGCGTTTTATGTCTGCCAGCTCCGGCGATAACGAATCTGGCATCAGCAGCAAGGTGGGGCGATTGTCATGGGTGCCAAAACGTAGGCACGATCCGGGGCCCCAAACGTGCGGCTTGGGAGTTGAGATGGGCATCACGCCACACTAATCCACTATCGGGACTTTGTGACTTTGGCAAAGCACGACGTCGTTGGTGCATTTTTGTTGTTGTTCTAGGCGTGTTTTTGGATGGGGCCATGCATAAACGACGTCTGTCCAAGGACGCAGGGTAGGCCTACTTGGTGAGTCCCAAAAATCGGCTGTCATGCACTGGGGAAGGGGTCATCCCTGGTCATGCCCCAAACCCTAGCTTGACAAGCAAGCTGTTGACAAGTTGACAATTTCCCATATTATTAAAACGCCGTTAGAGGGCACTTTGCAGTGCGCTGATTGACTACCGTTCTAACTTTTATGGCTCTCAATTGGTTGAACAATTGGCTAGAACAGGCCTCCAATCGGTCAAAAAACTGGAGGCTAATTCGTATTGAACTCAAATTGCTTTGTCCAATCAGAGGTCATAATTTAGTACAACCAATTTAAACCTCCCCTAGCCTACTAATTTGCATATATGAATTGGCGGGAAATTCATTCTCAGCTCAAATTATGTTGCTTGTAATGAATGTCTCCAATGTTAGCCAATGAGCAAACAGGATCGTAGGATGACGCTTCTGTGTATTTCAATGATTTCAATGGGACTTCAATGAAACTTCAATGATTGCAATGAAACTTCAATGATTGCAATGGTTTCAATGGGACTTCAATGATTTCAATGGAACTTCAATGATGTCAATGGAACTTCAATGATTTCAATAAAACTTCAATGATTTCAATGGAACTTTAATGATTTCAATGGGACTTCAATTACTACATGTATAGTGCCATCAATGGCTTCAAGTGGGCAGACACATGGTGACAAGTGATGATTCAAGTGGGGGCGGCCAAATTTTTGGAAAACAAAGTTTGTGACCCAGTTGTTGGAGGTGGGAGGCATGAAAATCACAACAAATGTGGTGACATCATACTTGAACGTCCCCACTTATGAAGGTTTGGGAAGTTTAGGAAATACCACATGCTACTTAGTTGACAGGTTACAAAATTTGGTAGTCCTTGTCTCCTTGATGTCCAACTGAAGTATTTGAAGTCCCAGGGTAGACGAAGTCTGTGAAGTGCCAGAAAAATGCTTCAGTGACTTCAATGACTTCAGTTAGACCTATGATGGACCTACATGTATGATCCCCTTAGTACATTGTGACAGAAACGACTGAATCAATGCATTTTTCGTTTGTAAGTGACGTCACGTGCTCACATCCATTTTTATAACGCATTGAATCCAATATTTTTTCCTTCCATTGTTCACATCTGCTTACTCTGTACAAATTATGGATTATACTGAACGTCATCATTGGACGTCATCCTATTGTGACGTCAAGTGACTTAATTCCTGCAAAAACATGGATGATGCAATTGATTACTTTTCTTGTCAATATCTTATACACAAATTATTGATTTGTATTGAGAATTTATTGTCAGATAGTAGGGTGCGTTTCGCCCAAGGTGCGATTGTGTCAGACGGGCAAATACCGTCTTGGTGCCTTTGATAAATGACATTGACGTCACAGCAGCTTCTTGCATCTTTCGTTGTTCATATCTGATTTTCCATTGCAAACAGAGGATTTCGCTGCAGTAATTATTTTCAAACAGCTCTGTACAGGGTGGTCCTTCATACGTGACGTCAGAATATCCTTCATTAAATAGCTGCATCTTTTATTGCCCATATCTCCTTTTTGTGTAAATAGAGAGGAAGCCATTGCGAACGCTTTAGTACTGCAGTCGGGACTTATTTTTTATGGAATATCGATTTGTGCAAAATTGCTACACGCTATAAGGTTTCATGGGAAAATCTGTTTTTGACATTTTCAAGATTTCCAGGCATTTTTGATGAAATGAAATTGCACAGTGTCATCCATCTTCTGGACTAGGTCACTACAGTCAGTATAAACTTACATGTGCATGGTGTTTCCTTTGTGGCCAAACTGGCTCAGAGAATTTAGTAAAGCTTGCATCATACCACAACACTCAATTAATGAGTGTAGTTCCAATACACTTGAAGTTCCAAGCACTCCACTTAATTGAGTGGCCTAACCCATTATTGTACGAAACCAGTTAGAAAAATCGATATAACCTTTGAATGAAATAGTTTAAAGAAGCCCTCCTAGGCTCCTAGTGTCGCACTACCTATACTAAGTTAATGGAATACAAGTACAGTATGTCATCCTGAACTAGTGTTGTTTATGTTGGCCTCAAATGGACCGGCTTATGCTGACACAATCACGATGAAGCCATTTTATGCAGCATGACTAGATACTAAGGGTACCGTGTTGCGTAAAATGGCCTTATTTTATACAACAAAAAATACAACAGAAAACCACGTGGTTTGAAGAGCAGGAAGGTGGACTTCCTATATCAACAGCCTCGAACATAGAAGATTCCAAGATGTCCAATGCAACTTGAAGATGTTCTTCTCAAAGAATGAAATAAAATTAGACAGTTCCAAACGAGTAGTGTTGAAGCTAAAAGGCGTTTCAACACAATATTGGCAATGAAAATTAATGCGCATCCTTATTGTCTTTTGTTCACCCCTGTATATGCTGGGATATGACGTCCAGTAGGCAGAATGGGACATCTGGAAAGGGTTCAGGGGTTACAAAGTTTAAAATTCTCGCTGGAAGTATTTTATGAACAGCCCAGGATGGCAAACAAATTCCAAATTTTTAAATTCTGAACTTTTACGAGCTTTTAGAGTAAAACGTACTATTTTAGGATTTGTAAAAAGGTCAAATTTTTAGAATGCGGTATTTCATTCTTTAATCATCTTGGTGTTATAGTACAGTAATAAAACGAACATAATTTTCTGTGTGTGCCTATATCATGATGGAGATGTTCTATCCATGCAGTCCAGGGTGGCAACAAATTCCAAGTTTTGAAATATAGAATTTTAGGACATTTTTAGAGCAAAACGTTATAATATAATAATAAACATACAATGAATCCCACTTGGGCCCTATTCCATAAACGTGTATAAGTATACGTGTAGCAGTTAAAAATGTATGAACTGGGAAAATGTGGGTTATTCTCCCAGCTTAGTTTAGTTTAAAACTTGTAGTTATTAGTAACTCTTACAATTCAATTAAATGTACTGTACAAGTACTTGTAACTTGCAAGGTACATGTGCGGAGTAATAACACAGAAGTGTAGGAAAATTATGTTGTGCCACAAACACTTGAATTGTATTACTCCATTTCTTCCTTTTCTTCAATCTCTTAGATAAGAGTACTATTTAGAACATTTTTCGGAATATTTAGTACTTTTTTAATAATTTTTTAGGACGTCTTGGACTTTTTGGCCACCATGCAGTCCCTTATACTCTTCCTGCTCAATCTCTCATCCTCTTCCTGTCCCTGTTCGGTTTATTTTATTTCCATTAATTGCAATTTCTCTAAAATGATAAAACCTTGTACATTTATTTATGATGTCTTTAACTGGAAGGCCCCATTTTCCCCACCATGGTGTTCCATGCCTTTCAACAAAGATTCACATTTAGAAGAATTTATCGTGAGGTGCAATTTCTTTGGGTTATCGTCTCTTTGCTGGAAAATCATATCTCACAATTGTAATTCAATTGTGCGTGCAGCTTTACGTTATCCTTGCACTTTTTTTTGTACGAAAGAAACCGTTCGTATCATGTGATGTGGAATAAACGAGAATGTTCCACTAAACAGCAGTTTTCGATTAGTCCATAATTTACAGCACTGAAACAGCCTTTAACACGCTCGAGTTGACCCTTCCATGGATTGAATATTTTATAAACACGCCATGATTACAGGAAGAACGACGTTACAGGAATTAATGGTAAGGTTGGAAAATCAATCAAGATGCACTCGAAATTAATGGAAATGGTCAGTCAAGCGCGACATACTGATGGTCACCATCTTGAAGAAAACCTTAAATTCCATACTGAAGAAAACCTTAAATTCCATACTGAGGAAAACCTTAAATTCCATCGAATTTCAACAAAGTTAAAGCTTGCTGGGAGCAACTTTTTGAATTATCATAAACGTAAAAAAATGAGCAAAGGAAAACTGATGATGATGTGAATTTTAGCACGTCCATAAGATATATTTAAACAAAAGAAAGTATTCAAAGCAACATAAAACCACGCAGATAATTAAATGTAGCTAACATGTGCCCAACCTCGTTTTCATCATTTATGAATAAAACCGACAACCAAGAATAACATTTTATGGAGCAGCAAACAAATGGCGTGTGATGAAAGAGCACTTTGTATTATTTGGGATGGGAGGTACGTTGTCATGCACTTCAATATGTGTGGGGGGCAGCACCGTAGTTGTGTGTATGTGCTACTATGCTTATACACCCACACTGCTAATAAAAGTTTTTAGTCACTGACAAACATTATCTGGGTTCAGAATGGGGTACCCACACATTATAACAATGTAATCTTCGTTGTCAAATAGTGAAATTAGCCTGTTTGCAGTTAAGGTCACCTGGATCAACGACCTTGCGTTTGCCAGATATGAATATAGAGTTAAAAAAAGCATGAAAGTGCAGGTTTTTTTAACCACTGTAAAGCCTACCCCAGAGAAGAAATTTGCAACGATCCTAACTTTTCCAGCTTTTAAATGAGGTTTGAAAATTGCCAAAATATGGCATGTGCCAATGTCAGGAATGCTATTTGTAAACTGAAGACAGAACACACATTTTCATTGGGAAAGACACATTTAGATTAGTTTATTAATTGGCAATTTCGTTATTAATTTTTTCCACAGATGTGTGTTAGCCAACAACTACCTATTGTGTGTAAAATGTATCATTGATTTGTTGAATTTCCCTGACTTTTCCATTCCTTTTCCAGGCTTTCCTAATTTCTCTGACATTTCCAGGTTTTCCTGGTTTTAAAATAAATTTCTCTGGCATCATCGGATCGTTGAATTTCCCTGACTTTTCTCAATGGAACCATTTTCCCCCGACTTTTCCAGATATTCCAGGTTTTAAAATTCCCTGACTTTTCCATGTTTTAAAATAAGTTTTCCTAACCACTCAATACTGCCACAATACCGGTATAGCATACCGGTAGTCTATGCCAATATCAAGAATGCTGCTGTATATTAATTGCTTTTATACGTACATAAACAGTAGATTGAACACATTTTCATTTGCAAACGACACATTTATATTAGGTTTCTTAATTGGCAATTTCGTTATAAATTTCTTCCACAGAACTGCTTATCATACCTCGTTTTTTGTGTTAGCTAACAACTAGCTAAACTTTGTGTAAAAGTCACAACTAATTTGTTGAATTTCCCTGACTTTTTCAAAATAAAAACCACTTTCCCTGGCATTTCCAGTATACCGGCATAGCATAGTCTATGCCAATATCAGAAATACTATATTAATTGCATTTATACATAAACAGGAGATTGAACACATTTTCATTTGCAAACGACACATTTACAATAGTTTTCTTAATTGGCAATTTCGTTAATAATTTCTTCCACAGAATTGCTTATCATACCGTCATTGTTTTGTTAGCCAATAACTAGCTACACTCATATTGTGTGAAAAATCATCACCAAATTGTTGAATTTTCCTGACTTTTTCATAATAAAACCATTTCCCTAAAGCAGGTCTGGAGAAACAATGTTTTATGAAATTTTCAACTTAGCTCTTAGAGGGTTCCTACTCAATGTACAATAATCACTTTCAAAAAATAAATTCCGTAGGAAACAAAGATTTTAAATATAAAATGGCCACAAAAAAGGCAATATCACGAATATTGGATTTCAACCTACTTTTCCATAAAAAAAATGTATTACTTCGAATGTCAAAACAACAATTCGTGTTTTCAGCCTTCTCCATCCACTTTATGATGATAAATTGGCTTTCCAGAAACTCCTTAAATCCAAGTTTATACAGGAACCAATTCCCTGGACCAACCAATCAATAATGAAAGCAATAAAGGCTTCGCACGCTAATTCATAACGTGATTCTTCTATATCGTCTATGCTTGTCCATCATTTTGGCTGACAATCAATAACCACGTGCCACATACTTTGGCTAGACTACTGTATAATGCTGAGAATAGGATAATGCAAGCCAAACAGATTTAACACCTTACTGCAAGGACGATTGCAGGTTACGAAACGAGACTAAACTGTGCTATTAATACAATATTATTACAGCATACATATGACGATGTGGTATGTAAGACCACAGGATAAGAGATATTGATTATTGTTCAACACAAATTTGCTAATTCGAAAATTGTCAGAAAACCAGTCTGGATTGGACAATATTATAGACAGTTTAGGTTGATTCCAAAAGCTTATTTTTTCGTCATTTTTTACCTTCAGAAAATACTAATGAAATTACATATACATCATTTTTGGGAATCGTCGAAAAAATGCTTGTGCAGTTAACAAAGGAGCAATATAAAATTTAGCTCATGTATTTGTGCATCAGCCGTAGTCATCAGTACTCCTGCATAAACCCAACAAAATACATTGATGCCAATGGAATAAATGGACGAGAACATATTATGCAATTAAGGCAATTAATGTCATAATTAGATATAAGTGATAATTTAGTTTGCAAACAATTATCTAAAAGTATTTGTACTAGAAGGATCTGACGTCACTTTTTCCTATGGAGTAAATGGACGAATGGGGTCGGCCTTCGTATTATGATATATCATTTTGACGTCATAGTCACTTTGGTATGTGAACAGTTACCTGATAATCTAAAAGCAAATATTGACACTAGAACGTTCTGACGTCTCTATTCAGTCACTGTCATTCTAACCCAGCAAATATGCTAATGAGATGAATGGCCGATTCACGCGTTTTTGAACTAGAACGTTCTTCCATCACAATCCAGCCACAGCCATTTGCATGAATTCAGTAAATATGCTAATGGGATAAATGGACGACTGGCGTATTAAGCCAATGTTAGAACACTTTGACGTCATAATTATTTAGTAGGAGAACAGTTATCCGATTGTCTAAAAGCAAACATTTACACTAGAACGGCCTGAAGTCACTATTCAGCCACTGTTATTCTAAACAGTGCAAATATGCTAATCGGAGTATTTGTATTAGAACGTATTATGACGTTACTATTCCACCATTATCATTGAATAAACCGAACAAATATGCTAATGTAGTATAAAATGGCTGAATAACGTATTAAAACATGTTTACTTCATGATTACTTTAGTACGTGAACAGAAGAATGTTCTGACGTCACTACATGTAGTCAACCACTGACACCTGTAATCCTACATCAACCCAACAAATAAATGTTGGAATGACGTATAGTTTGACAAACAAATTTGACGTCATAATGAATTTAGTTAAACAGTTATCTGACCAATCACGAACCCCTTCACCAACCCTGGAAATATGCTAATGAACAAGTCGAATGACGTATTTTCTACAAAATTCTAACGTCATATTTCGATCAATCCATCGCCAATCGTACCATAATTAGGCCTACTTTAGTATATGAACACTTTAAAATGTTCTGACGTCACTATTCAACCACTTGTATCAATTAGCCCAACAAATACACTGTACATGTTGAAATGACGTAACTTTGACAGAACATTCTGACGTCAAAACCCCTTCAACAACCCTGCAGATATGCTAATGGGTAAATAGTCGAATGACGTTTTTCTACAAAATTCATCACCAATCGTACCATAATTACTTTAGTATGTGAACACTTAAAAATGTTCCGACGTCACTATTCAACCACTGGCATCTGTAATCTAGCATCAACTAACCCAACACATACACTGTTCATGTTGAAATGACGTAACTTTGACAGAACATTCTGACGTCATAACCCTACCAACCCATCGCCAATACCAGGAGAGTGGTGTGCTACGATTCTGTCCACGGAGATTCTGACGTCACCGCGTCACCAACGTTCTAAATTTTTGACACACTGTTCCAACGATATCTGACGTATCATACCGGCATAAATTACGTCATTAGGCCGGCGATAAATATTATCCGAACCATATTTGTCACCCCGCGCCCTCCATCTTTACGCACTGGGCAAAGTGGGTCAATTACAACGTTCCAAAATTCCAAACTCAACGCTGAAAAGTGGGAATCCCGCAGCATGCAGTGATTTCTGGAATGCGGTATTTGGGGTAAAAAAAATAGGCTACTCACGCCCAGCATCCATGTTGACTCAGGGGATAGCGCATGCTGCAGACTGCACGGCACCGCTTATATCCGAGGGTTTTCCGCGCACATTTTCGGTGAATTCGCACTTTGGCAGTCGAATTGTCACACTGGTTTCGGACCGCTGGGGTCACCTGGAGGCCAAACTTTCACATGCTGGAAAAGCGAGATTTGCACCAAGTCGCCCCAGAAGTTGACCTTAAATTTCGTCTGGCAAGGCAGGCAGAGCGATTGTTGAGGCGAAGGTCGAGCTACTGCAGTGGGTTGTACTATCTCATTGACAAAACTGGAAAGTTAGCAATAAGCTAGCAGAACGATGGCGTGGAAAGCAAAAGTGCAAAATCGATACAGTCGTTGATAGGATGCGTTGGGATGCACTATGGAAGCGCCGACTGCTGCGCCATCTGGTGGCTGATTTGGGAACTGCGCTGGGTGCAGGGTGTGGCGAAAGTCGCTCTTTTGCAAGATCGATCCACTTGGGGGTCGTGTAATTGCAAATATTGCGTAACGCTACTAACGCACCAGGGGGTGGGTCCTCGTGAAAGTGTCACGAACTGTTACAGGGTGTGTATGTGGGTTTTCTTCTTGCGCTAGGGCCAGGATGCAGTAGAACCTGTGTAATAATCACGTGTAAAATAATATGCTCTCTAAAAAAATAAAATGTGCCGGTCCCGACTTGGGACCCATGTACGAAATACGTGTAATAAACCTCCCTAAAGTGATATTGAATAATTTTCATTGGCCCCGACAATTTTGTAGAGGAATATTTACGAAGGAATGGCAACAAATATCAAACATGGAAGCAAAAATATCACACATGGTAGCAAAAATATCATAAATAGTTTTAAGAACATTGAAAGAAACGGTCAATATTCTTCAACAGTCAACTTTTTAAAATCAAAGGTGTAAAAGATTTTTGAGCACCCTGTGTAACGGATTTGGGTTTCTTATTTTCTTGTAATTCAATATTTCCATACCTACTGTATATAAAACATATAGCGTTTGAAAATTGTCCTACAGCGTTCAATTATGTTGTAATACTGGGTGATCTGTTTAGTCAGTGCCCAAAGAAATAAAATTATAAAAATATGTTGAGAGTTACAATGTTAGTTCTTGAAGGTAACTTTTGGAGTCGACCACGGGCTATCCGGAAAGCATATTTGCCGTGACCTTGAAAGTCCCGTTCAAGGTAATGCATATGCCATGATGGCATTCGCGGAATATAATTCTAGCTCGCTGTTACTTGCTCAGAAAATTGTGAAACTAACTTAATTAGACTAATTAGGCATCGCTCTACAACTTTCTAATTCCCACTAGGATCCTATCTGCAGCGGCTTCTGACATATTTGCAAAAAAACTCGGAACGGGCACATGGATGACCTTGAACGGGACATTCAAGGTCACGGCAAATAAGGTTTCCGGATAGCCCGTGGTCGACTCTAAAAGCTACCTTCAAAAACTATCATTGTATCTCTTACCGTATTAAAGATATAATTTTATTTTGTTGGGCCCTGACTAAGCAGAACACCCTGTATATTTTTGGAATGAAAACTGTAAGAGAGATTTTCATTAGAGATTGTTCTGTTTGTTCATTAGAGATTGCAGGGAGATGAAAATCAAACAATCTACCTGACATGTAATAACAATGGCAACCAGCAAATTGCATATAAATTCATGTGTGAACTTAACAATTTTGTACAAATATGTTACGTAACACTAGGGGTGGGTAGCCTGCAAAGTGTTACAAAATCTTACAGGAGGTGGGTGTGTCTCTATAAAGGGGAAAATTGCGTTACGTAATATATCCTCGGTTCCTTGAGTTTTTAATAATGATTTTAAGCACTTTTAAGCATGGGATGGATGATCCGAGCCGTTTCAGCCAAATCGATTTATAATGCGAAATTGGCCTTGCTTAGTGCGCATCAGCAATTAGTTAGCATTCAATTTGCATTTAATTATTAATTCCACTTTTCATTATCTCTAAGTGCAGCACGATCACATAAGCATGCCGATGCATAGTTTTCAGGGAGAAACTTTACATAATTAATGCTCGTTCTTATTCCGGAAATACTGAGCTTGCGGCTGTTCCTTCATTAGCCGCTGGGAAACACTACGCTAATTAAATAACATGCAGCATGCAGACGTTAAGTTAACCTTACACCAAACCAACCAGCATATACATGTATGTGTCCATTCGTTTGCAAGGAGCCTCCTTGCATCTGGTTTTATACATGTATTTACCAAAAAGTCTGTTTAAGGTGAACACTTAGCTGTTATTGGTGTTTACATGTTATGCGATACTTGCATTAAGGGGACATCCATAAAGGATGTCCTAAAGGATTTATTAGCCATAAACATGGCGCCCTGACAAATTCTGCTCCCAGGAAACACCAAATTTTGCATTTATAGGAAGTCATTTTGAAAAATTTCCCTCCACGTTTGATATATTGTGGAATTTTCTGTATTACAAACCGTAGTATTACTGTAGTTTGCAAAGTTGTATGACCAATAAAAACTATTGCTGTATTATTTTATAGAGCTTTATTAGTTTTAGCATGGGCCCGGCGTCTGACATTAGTTATGAGGGGATATTACATTAGACAGCAAACGTTTTTATCAGGTTCTACTGTATTTCTGATCCCGTTTTGTCAAATAATTTCACATACTGCGTTCATTTAATTATTAATATGGACTTTATACGTACTTTTCCCCACTAGGCTGGCAAACTACGTGCATATTCCTGCCTACAATGTTTTAAGAAAAATATGAAAAAGTTTTGAGATTCATTGTATCTTATAAATCTAGACATCCAAAAATGGGAAATCCCTTCTCAAGAAACTTTGAATTTGCCGCTTATAGGAACTCGTGGCGCCCCCTGCTTATGTCATACCTATAGCGCTTCCTTATTTAGCGTGCATGTGTAAGGCATTTCGGAGCACGTTTTTGTTCATTGTCACTTGAATTCCAAAGATGTACGGAGGTTCGGGACCTATCCTTGTGTTGAGTAAGTAAAATTATTGTAAATATTATTATTTATCTTGAGAGCAACGTTTTAAGATGCCATATTGCTTGTTTAGGTCAAAATACGAAGCGGGAGTCGGGACGAAAAGTGCAAGTGGAAAATGTGAATGCCGCTAAGGTAGGGTGGACCCCGTTTCTTTTTTCGTGTTTAAAAATAATTTTTTTATTGTTCATCGCGTATATTTATCCGGATTAGTTATTTACCGGTGTTGGAACTTCAGGGATTTGGTATGAGCATTCTGCGCAGTTAGCTTGGGTCAAAGGGATTGCGAAGTTGAAGCAGTTGGTCAATGCAAATGGGTTTGTCATGCTGTACAGGGTGTTACCAAATCAGCGCGTTTTGAACCTTGACCAATTTTCAGCACTGGGGTGGAAAAATAAATGACAATTGTAACTGCAGGAAACAAATTAGAGAATTCTTAGCTGAATCAAGTAAGCCATGATTGTACAGAGCTCAATTTATCAGATTTGGTTTAAATTATTAATAGTGGATTTTCACCAGGGAAATCAAAGAAATGTGTGAGGTAAAGTAGGCTACCTTTATGGCGATACGATAATTGTCTCGTTTGCTTGGGAAAGTCAGATTGAAAATCTTACTTTGATTGCAAACTTGAAACAAAATTCATAAACATCATTGCTTTCAGTGCATTGCGAGTTCAAACATGAAAAAGTTCAAATTTAATGTTTATTGTGCTGAATTAACATATGTGAAGGTTATACAACCATGACAAAACAACAAAAAATCGTTTTCATTTTCTAATAATCCTTTGTGTTTGCACATGATATAAATCATAGAAAGTTCTTAATGGCATCCTCTCGACATTGATAATGCCGTTATCTTCTGCGTAAAACGACTCTTTTCATTCTGACTTAAAACTTAACGCTATGCCTTTTATTTTTAGATGGTTGCGGACGTTATTCGAACTTGCCTTGGACCCCGGGCAATGCTCAAGGTAAGCTAACTGCAGTCTAGTCCTTTCTTCACTTCAACAGGATTTCAGTAAGCATTCTTACCTTTTGTATTTTACTCCAGATGTTGATGGATCCAATGAGCGGGATTGTCATGACGAATGACGGAAATGCAATTTTGCGTGAGGTACGACGGTCCCCTTACTCCTTTTACAGTCCTGGTTTGATATTTCGTCAAAACTGCTGTTCTATAATAAATAACGTTTCAGATCACTGTGCAACATCCAGCAGCTAAAACTATGATTGAGATCAGCCGTACGCAAGACGAGGAAGTGGGTGATGGGACCACCTCTGTCATTATTTTGGGTAGGTTTTCGTGTGATTATCAAATGGTAAAAGTAACACTGGCCCCACCAGCTGTGATCACATTGTTTTGTTCTGAATCCTTACTCACGTTTTTCTTTGCAGCCGGAGAAATGTTGGCAGTTGCCGAACCTTTCCTCGAGCAGCAAATGCATCCTACGGTCATCATCAATGCATTTAGACAGGCATTAGAGGACCTCATTCCTATCTTGAAAGAACAATTCAGGTAATTGTGGCTGTGATTGTGAAACGTTTATGCCAACAAAGACTTAAAACTTTTTAATCACCTGTTTTCTCACTGCAGCATGGTCATCGATATCACCGATAGAGAACAAATGACCAAGGTTGTAAGGAGCTGTATTGGAACAAAATTCATTGGCCAATGGTAGGCATATGTTTCTTATCACACGTTATTACTCTAATCACGCCTTGTTAAATAGCATTGGATTAAAATAATAGTTTGATACAAATTTAGGTCTGACCTGGCATGCACGATTGCAATCGATGCAGTTGCCACCGTGCATCAAGAGATGAACGGCCGAAGGGAAATCGACATCAAGCGCTACGCAAAAGTGGAAAAGGTAAGCTTCATGCCACGAGTAACATTGCTTTTTTTGTCGACAATTTTGGAATATTATGCTCAAATACCTTGTTCTGCGAATCCGCAGATTCCGGGAGGAACAATCGAGGAGTCTTGCGTTCTGAAGGGCATAATGCTGAACAAGGATGTCACCCATCCCAATATGCGCCGCTACATCGAAAACCCAAGAATCTTACTTCTAGACTGTGCACTGGAATACAAGAAAGGGGAAAGTCAGGTTAGCTTAGGCATTTTTAGGCTTCATATACATGTATGTTCAAAGAAAAGTGTACCAAATGTTTCCTGCACCCCACACAGACGAACATTGAAATCTCCAAAGAGGAAGACTTCAACAAAATTCTTCTGTTGGAGGAAGACTACGTGCAGAAGATTTGCGAGGACATCATTCGCCTCAGGCCAGACATAGTCTTTACAGAGAAGGGAGTGTCCGGTATGACAAATATGCCACTTTAAACCATGCTGTTGCGTTGAGATGTATTTGTTTATTTCTGATAATTTTGGCGAATTGGCCATTTTCAGACTTGGCCCAGCATTACTTGATGAAGGCTAACATTACCGCCCTTCGCCGATTAAGAAAATCTGACAACGATCGTATTGCTAGGTAAAGGCGCCTCATCTTTCTTACTTTGCAGCTTTGGTCCCGTATTTCGTCGAATGTAAGAAACACCAGAATTGTAGCTCACCTGCAGATGGGGAAAAAAGCACTAGATCAGGGTTCATACTGTCAGTGAAAGTCAGGGAAATATGGACAATTTGTCCAAATAGTCGGTGGGAGTCAGGGAAAACTTTCAAAAAATTTTGAATTTCAATTTTGTGACTGGAAATTTTTAATTTTCAATTCATTTTTGTGAAAAACTCCCTATAAATTGCAACTACAATTCATTATTTCCAGTATAGTTTGTCAAAAATGTCACCTGCGGCGTTCTCTTAATTGTTAATTTGCAGGCCTTGATTATTTTAATATTAACACCCATCTAATTTTTTTAGATTCTATTTTGTGATCTAGTTTTTTCAAAAAATTTACCTACGGCGTTCTCAATTCAACAATACATGCTGGATCACGCCAAACGAAAATGCAAAGTTTTGTTTTCAAAAATAGTACTTCAAAATTGTGAAACAAATCAGATATATGCATGTGACAAAATTTAAAATGGGCAAAGCGTGGAAAATATAAATTTTACTTACATGCGATATTTTTATTTGATAGGTCAGGGAAAGTCAGGGAATTGATTTGCAAATTTTTGCATCAACCGTATAGATTGTTGCTTTTTGTTAAAATGTGGAATTATCATTTCTACAATGTTTTATACGAATATTTACTTCAGGAATGTTGAGATTGCCGCCTGCATCTCTATTTAGACCATCATAGTGCAATCAACTTAGGATCTGATTTCGATTTGAACTTAGTAATTGAAGAAGATTCAACCTAAATTCTATAGCTTTTCCCGAAAAAAAAAAAACTTGTAGTGAGCAAAGCGTGGCAAGATTAATTCTATTTTGTGATCTAGTTTTTGCAAAAAAAAATTACCTACGGCGTTCTCAATTCAACAATACATGCTGGATCACACCAAATGAAAATGCAAAGTTTTGTTTTCAAAAATAGTACTTCAAAATGGCACCAAGTGTAGACTCACCTATTTTTGCAAACGAAAAAAGGGCATCTCACAATCTATGAAATACGGTAGTTGTTGCTTCCGATTTCTTACACTGATATTTTTTACAGAGCTTGCGGTGCAACCATCGTAGGACGCACCGACGAACTGAGGGAGGAGGATATAGGAACTGGAGCTGGCCTCTTCGAAATCAAAAAAATCGGCGATGAGTGAGTGCGATTTTCATGTTTCCTCACGTTTGCAGCTACCAAGCATATCTCGTGACCACTATTTCTTCCGATGCAGATATTACTGCTTCATCACCCAGTGCAGGGACCCAAAGGCATGCACCATTATACTCCGTGGCGCCAGCAAGGAAATGTTGCAGGAAGCCGAACGGAATCTGCAGGATGCGATGAACGTTGTACGCAACGTTATGCTCGAATCTCGTCTCGTGCCCGGAGGAGGCGCTACCGAAATGGCGGTGTCGCACGTGAGTCAGGCATCGAGATGCACCGATTCATGCTGCAGATCGAAGGTTTCATGGTGAATTTTTTTGTGTTTTGCACATCAGGCACTACTGGAAAAATCAAAGAGCATGACAAGTGTCCAGCAGTGGCCTTACCGAGCTGTAGCTAATGCTCTGGAGGTCATCCCGCGTACGCTGATTCAGAACTGCGGTGCAAACACTGTCCGAACCTTGACCGCACTTAGGGTGAGAGTCTTCAGTCAAATTCTCAAATCACGTAAAAACAAAATGCAAAAAAAACGTTTGAATAATTTTTGGGAAATGTGTACATTCCAGGCTAAGCACGCCAATCCCGGCAACTGGTCATGGGGCATCAATGGCGAATCTGGAGAGATTGTCGACATGAAAGAGCTCGGCATATGGGAGCCTCTGGCGGTGAAGCTGCAAACCTACAAGACCGCAGTTGAGGCAAGTGAATGGTACTTGGTCAAGACCTACTGAATTTTAGAACGATTATGTGACAGGTAATTTATCGTTGCAGACTGCCATTCTTCTCTTGCGGATCGACAACATCGTGTCCGGCTCCAAAAAGAAGGACCAGGACCAGAAGCCGGAAACGATCCAGCCACAACCAGTTCCAGGTGCTGGGGGAGAGGAGTAAATGTCACATGGCCTTCATATTTAAGTACGAAAACAGCTGTTGCTGGCTTTAACATGCACGCAAAGTTCGAGTTAATTTGCCATTTTATACTTTGTCGCACTGCTGGGAATTCTCCCGTCTTCATGAAATAAAATGTTTGCTCTGCTGAATGTTGCTTGTGATCATAATTTATATTACGCGATGTTTAGCAATATTGTATTTCAGACATGTTGACAACACCCTGTATGCGTGTTTTTTTTTTTAGAGCATTATTGTCTTTGAAATAGCTTTGAACAAACACGTGAACATTAAAATACAAGTGTGCCAAATCGCCAAAAAGTTGATTTTGTCAACATTTCTTGTTTTCTCACAAAAATCGTTTATTTCAGGAATTTGATGGAAATTCCATTATCGTTTATGCTTTTTCATTCCAATCTTTAAGACAGACCCAGATATGAGCGCCAGTTGCCAAAAACCGGTTGATTTGAGCAACATTTGTGTTTTTACTATAGTTTTGTATTATAGAATCAAAAACGAGTGGCAAAAGCCAAAAACAGGATGAGTTTAGCAAAAAAATTGCGTTTTTTTAGGAAATTGATGGACATTTCACCATTGTTTTTACTGTACTCTTACTGATCTTGAAAATACATGTAGACCCATATGCAAGTGTAAAAAGTAATAAAACTACTTGATTTAGGCAACATTTATTTTTCCTCACAAAGAGCCATAGTTGACATACCTCCTTTGTATTTTATCAGGAAATCGAAGATTTCACTATTGTTTTTACTATAGTTTCGTTCCGATCTTGAACATAGACACAAATAAGAGCACAAATAGCCAAAAACCGAATGAATTTCTCAACAAAAAAAATCCTATTTTTGAGATTTCGATGGGAATTTAATTATAGTTTTCACAATTATTTACCACTGATTTTTAAAATGGACCCAAAAACGAGTGCAAAAAGCCAAATAATGGCTGATTTTAGAGCAACATGTTTTACTATGTTTTGTACTGATGTTGAAAATTATCCCAAAAATTCGGGCATAAATAGCCAAAAACTGGATGATTTTAACATCATTTTTTTGTTTTTATACAAAATAAATCCTAGTCAGTATGAAAAAAGGGCGAAATCGATAGTCAGATTTCTATTTTATTCCTGAAAAGGTGGAAAACACACATTTAGAGAAAATCGTTCATTTTTGGATCTGTTCAAGATCATTCGAAATCATAGGTCTACTATTAGGACCTACTAGGAAGTTTCTTTGGAAAAACAAACTGTTGAAAAGATCATCCAGTTTTTGGCGCTTTGCACTCATCTTTGGGTCTATCGAAAAACTTGTCAATTTTTTTCAGAAAAAATGTCGTGTTTACTGCTTTTTAGTAATAAACTGGTGTGAAGAACCAAAAGCCGGATGATTTTTTTCAACAATTCGTTTTTCCAAAGAAAAACACAACTTATCGTTTTTACTATGATAATAGGCACTTATCGTTTTATTCGCCGAAAACTTTGGCCTACGAAAATCTGTTTACTTTACGTCATAGCCGCCATTTTCTCTGTGTTTTCGTGGAAAACTCCTTTCGGTCTACGAATTAATCGGTTTTATTCGCAGGCTACGAATTCTCAAACGAAAACTCAGTGATGCCAGATAAGCTAGGGATTAATTTCACTTTATCCCTATGCATTAAT
>JAQGAF010001085.1:0-35519 GCA_034687865.1 Kryphioiulus occultus | reverse complement strand
AGGGAGTGGACTAGGAAATTCACCACGTTATTAACGTGTTAAATATTAACGAGATGAAACATACAGCCCAAGTTAACTCGTTAACCCAAGTTAACACGTTAACTTGGGCCGGTCTGTCCTAGGTATAAGAGAACAGCAAATTTAAGATTAGTTTTACTAAATGTACCATTTCTCTACCTACATGTATTTCTTTCACAAAAATTCCTGTCATCTCTAGATAGTTTGTTAATCAATAATTAGCTATGTAAACTTGTTGAATTCCCCTGACTTTTTCAAAGTAAATCCAGTTCCATGACTTTTCCAGCACTTTTAAATTTCTCTGCCAATTCCAGGTTTTCCAGATCGTGGGGGAACCCTGCTATAGTTTTGCCAATTTTAAAATTTAATGTTAATAAAGGCATATTTACAACGATTCATTATGTCGTAAATTTCCCTTTCGCAAATATTTTTTTTAATTTCGTTCATTTCGCCATATCCTAACACTCAGTCTGGCTAATGACTTGTATGTCAGATTAGTGTCAAAGAATTATCCAACACGTACATCATGGTACATGTAAGTCCACTCTTAATCAATTTATGCATAAACGTGAATAATAAATTTGGCGGGATAAGAATACAGTATGTCCATTTAAAAAAAAGGAAGAAAGGAAAGAAAGAAGAAAAAAGCATTTACGAACCAGCCTAAAGACTGGAATAGTGATTTGAAGGCATATGTCAAGCATCAAAACCAGCACTGATCTTGGTCTCTAGACCAGATCGGTGTTTACATCCTGTTGCAATGCCACCTCAGTTACAAGCAGAACTGTTTCACTAAACGGATGCTTTGATTGCCTGATTTTCGACCCCAAATGACACAATGTCCTGCACCGGAACTCTACTTGGAGACCCTCTGGTGGGCGTTTATTTAGCCCAACGTTGGTGTTGCAAAAAAGGTCCAACAATGAAAAAGGACCCCTCGGTAGCCGAATCAACACTTTAAATCGCTTTGTTTTCATGGGGAGGAAATTGAATGAAAGGTTCAAGCCGGAATGGCCTCCAGCCTACTCGTTTTTATCCAATTTTACACCATTGATAAGCACTTCAATCAGTTTCCGGCATTGCAGACTATTTTATGGTGAAACGTTTGCAATTTAGCAAACGATTGTTCTATGGCAGTACAAGGGTTATATTGAGCACTCAGCTTCATGTAAAGGCATCATCTAAAAGTCTAAAGAAACATGCACATCAAAGCCTGTGGAGAAGTGGGTGATAAAAATCACCTTTATTTTTACTGACTTCCAACTGCGCAATTTAGCATTGCAGTTCATTGGAAGTGCCTGTGAATCTGTCACTAAACCAAATTAACTGGGTTGAATTGATTTCGGTAAACCGGTCTGGACCTAATGAATTTTCATTGAAAATTAAACGTGACCCTATATCGCAATACAACTATAGCAATAAGTATTTATATGCTATAGCAAGTTGACCACACAGTTATATTTTTGAATTTCCCTGATTTCCAGGTCATAATACCGTTAATTTTCGGTATATTTTAGTATTGCCAAACGATTCTTCCATGGAATAAAAAATAATTTACTAGATTTTTAAAAAGCTTATTACTAACTAAACCTTCAATTCACTTATTATAATAATAATAATAAATTGTGTTTTCCATAATAGTGGAAAAGGGTGATGAAGGTGACATATGTAACTCTAACTCATCCCTTGGAAGTATATCCAACAATAAAATCATCTACAATCGTTTAAAAAAGATGTCAAGTCAAATGTATCGTTAATCTATCATTAATCATTAAATCAATCCCGAGTTTTCTCTATTGTAAACGTTAGTTATGCAATTGCCTCCATCTTAAAATACATGTCCTAAATGTCATAGGAAATGTCTAGCCAAATCATTCAAATTCCCTGATTTCTCCAATAGTTTTTAATTCCCTGATATTTCCCTGCTTTCCAGGCAGTTTGGTAACCATGTTCGGTTTTACAGAAATGAACTGATACTGAAAGTTTTTTTTACAGCCCTGGGATGTCCTCAAAGAAACACATAGCAAGTACTTTGTCTAGGAAGTTTGACTTTATAGAAAATCAAGGAAATTAAGCAGATGTTCAAGGGTAATAGAGGATTATTCTGTAACAAGATAATGCTGAAAGACAGTAATGCTTGCAGACTTCATAGAAAAATAAAATAAAATGTACAAATGCAGCTTAGTTAAGATTTCCAACCGCTTAAAGCATATCATGGAACATTTTTGAAAGACGAGTACATCCGCAATCTTAAATTACAGGCAAAAACGTCATTACAAAACACGTGTTTGGAATAATGCTGTTTTATATCCTGCCATTAATCATCGAAGTTATTTGAATCTTATTAGTATTCCAAGCCATGGTTGTCTAAATTTCAATCGTGTTTAAACACTTTCGAATGCAGTTAGGCCTGTAGTTCTGGGATAATCGACCAAAAATACGGGAATAATTGCATAATAAAACTGGCGGTTGCTTTTGTGGAATAGGCTCTGAAAACCGCCCCAAAGTTAGTCTTCAATGACAACAATACCAAAACATAAAGATTAATGAGCGGATTTCCTGGAGGCGTATGAAAATAATTTTATACATGTTCAGACCCGCCCTGTCAGTAGGAAAAAAAAACAAGTCAAGCAAAAAAAATTTAAACAAAAGATGGTTGCAGACGATAGCACGATTATTGATAGCAATCTTTAGTTGAAATTCGTTTTTAGATTCCACCTGAAGATGTGCACGAGGTAGTGTTTTGACAGACAATATCTCCAGAACAGCTAAATATAAGGAATTTTTTAAGGTTTATTACCTTTGAAAACTTAAAAATTGTGGCTGCAATTACTACTAAACTACTCTCAATATTATTTCGTAAACACATAAAACGTGAAAATTAATAGTCCAGTGAACGTGTTTTCCGATTAGTATAATTTGGGCTTTTTTATACAAATTTTAAATCGCACGTAATGAATGAACAAGATTCAAAGCCGAATTACAGAGGATAAAAAACCGCAAACAAAACATTAGATATTTATTGCATGCAACTGGAGCATTAACTGTAGTTTCACAGAGTATCGATTTTCAAGTTATTTTTCGAATTCGAAAGAAACCGGAACTAAACGAACTGTAATCCCAAAATCCTCACTTTATCATGATCAACTGTAAGATTTAAATCATAAACAACGTTTTCTACGAAAATGTTCATTAACTACATGTACACGTATTTCGAACTGCCTTCAGCTGTAGCAATTCGACAGGTGTAAAGGGCTCAGTGTGGCAAATGGTAAGATTTTAATTGTTATACTAATTGCCAGATTAGCATTCAAGTAATGAACCAAATAGTGACCAGGAGGCTTAATGTCCTGAAATTTCGCAATGTGGACAGGTGAGTGCAATTCCAACCACCATGACAGCAAAAAGCGTCACTCCTAGCCTGTATTTCATTAAAGAACATGACAAATATAACTAGTTGTACGTGGACACAGACTTAAATAGAACTCATTTGCAGCACTTGCATTCACCCAATAAATGCACTTGGTCATAACAAACTAATTACTTACAGATTGCACTGAATATTAAATTCACAATCATTATGCATGACTGATAGCTACACTGAAAACACCCTCATGTGCTTTCACTAATACTGATACAGGAAATTAATTTCCTGTATCTTAAAATATGTGAAAAACTACCATTTCCGTCGGCTTCCCCAAGCATAGCATTGCGAATTGATGTGCCCGTCCTTAATTGCTTACCTGAAACAAAGAAAAATAAAAATTAATAAATCGTTATTTAAATCCAATGGCGCGCGACAGTGATTCAGATAAAGAAAGTTGATTATTTCCATTTCATAAATATTAATGTTTTACATAATTAAGCATGCCAGCAGAGAAAACAGGAAATATTGAACGCAACATATTTATATGTATGTACATGTTCGTTTTTATCAGAGACGTCAAAAAAATCAAATTCCTTAGCGTCTAACGGAGATAAAATTAATGCGACACTAAACAGTATCGGTTTATTCTGTGTTATCAAGCAATGGAATTATCCTATTTCAGCCATACTTCTAAACAGTTTTGGCACGTAAGTTTTTAGAATCTCAACCATATAGCACATCCATGACAACCTCTAGTCTACATTAGTCACTGACCACGATCCCATTCCTGAAGCGTTAATTTCTACTACATTCAATGTAATTTAGAGATGAAATAGTTTGATGATATATACAAGAACGAAAAAAAAAAGATTTCCTTACTAGTTTATGAACAATTTTGAAATAAACGGATACAAGCAGCTTTTTCCACAGGCTTTTTATTGCTCAGCAATTAAAAGATTTTCACTTGATTATCAAAATCGCATACGGTTCTTGATATGAAATCTTCCCCCATGAGGTTACTAATCCCGTTTCATTTCCTCATCATCATCGCCCTGGGGAAGGATTCCAAAGCTATAGAAATGCTCGTTAGCTCTAGTGGGCCATTATCTGTATAAGAACTATGAAATAAGAAATTACGACATTCAGTGAGATGGCCACGTGAACCAAATTCAAAAAAGTTCGTTCTTTGGCTTTTCACGTTTAAAAAGCTCAGGGTGGTACATTATATCAGTGCCAATGTAACCTGCCTGGTATATCAAAACTAATTAGCTTTTCAAAAGCATTCAAAACAGTTCCTGTAGCATCAAAGATGTTTTTAATCATGAGATGTTTTATATGATGCGGAAGTTTAAACAGCGCCATCTGCAGGCTGATTCGAGACAAACAAGTTTATTGTTTGAATTTATTCCCATCATACCAATTGAAAACGTTAGATTAGTAGTCCCATTCCTTGAATTTGAATCGAAAACTACTTGAGATGCACTATAGGACCAGTACATGCATAGTAATCAAGACAGATACTGAAAGGCATCTTAAAGTTCTTAATACTCCTAAAACACCTTGGCCTCACCCACTTTAAACTTAATAATGGGTTATCGACAAATATTAAACCCTAAAGTGAAAATATGTTAAGCTGGCTCCTCGATAGACAAAACTTGATATACACAGAAACACGCTCGTTTCGATAAAACTAATGAGTGCTGAAGTGAAACCGCATAAAAAGTGGTTTACTAAGCTCCATATTTGATCTTCAACCAACATCGATGGATGAGAAACCGCCATAAATTGAAACAAAAAATGGATTTCTTATCCTTATTTGTAGCGTATAACTACATTAGATAAATCAGGCATTCGGCAGGTGAAAAACAAGCACCTCCAGTTGTTATGGCATCCATCTACAGGGCAAGATTAGATAAGCCGAGGTTAAAGGTTGGATAAGCCCTGCTTTCGTTAAACAAGTTGAATAAAATTGAACAAGGGGAGGTTTACGAAGGAAGCAAAGTTCAAGTTCGTTGATCAAATTATATCAGCCACAAGTACATTCACGATAGCTCGATTGTGAGCACTTGAATATGCAAGGTTTCCCAATACATGGAGATGTAGTAGCAGCTAATACAAGATACACAATACTTGGTATTAGTGATGATGAAAGTCATTTCATCATTTCCTTATGAGGACATCATGTCCCCTATGGTATTTTATACATTTTGGATATGATACACATGTGATACCATCCCACCAATCAGAGTAAAGCTCTGTGTCTAGACATATATGACTAGTTATGTCAGATGATATAACAGATATCCCGACCATCATCAAAAAATAGGTAACAATCAAAGGAATATTCCTTTTAGATGTATCTTGACCATCCTAAACAGGCCATTAATTTAATCAAGGGCAAAACTTCTATGACCCTAATGTCAATTTCATGACTTTTCCACGACTCCCATGACCTGACTTTCATTTCATGAGTTCCATACGGTGTAGGGAGTCCCATCTAACTAATACATGCATCTCATACATTATTGGTTATTCACTTCTCCAATACAGGTAATAACTACTATTTTCCGAACTTGTGGCTAGAAGAGGTCGAACCAAAAAAGACCTACATAAAATTAATGTCAATGTTGTAATTTATCAATTTTTGGGACCTGTGTTCCGACTGTGTATCTACCTACTTTCCAGCTTCACCTAATGCCCTACATACGAAAAAGCAATTGACGAGAAAGACTTCAAAAGGATTTAAGGAATACCCCCGCGAAATTAGCATAAAATGGAAATCAAAATGAAGAACGACAGTCATTAAAATATCCGCAAATAGAACGGATGCTGCACCAGGGCAATGCATTGCAGGCCGAGCATCAATGTGAGAATTGAGTCTCTACCTTTCCACCATCTTTCGGCTGAATTATTGTTTTATTGAAATATTAGCCCATTAAGCCAGCTTTTTCACAATGTAATTAAGATCTGACCTACACAGGCATATAAAAGGCTGCGAAAATTACAATAAATAATCCTGAATAGGGTCAGGCTGCTCAAAAATGGAATTGGAAAAAGATTTACGACAATGTGCCGAAAAACCAAGTATCTTTACCCCTGGACCAAGGCATGGCATACCAAGAAATTCTGCGCTAGGTCAATGTAAACGGCAGAAATGCTCTGATGAAATCTATGCCATACTGTTGATGACACAGGACTGGTGTACATGTACATGTAGGGTACACTGACCATGCAAAGCAGCATGTGCTCAGAAAGGAATTTTCTTTTCCAAATTATTTTATAGATTACCTTTAAAACAAACTTGTGTAATTGGTTGTGCCAGTGCCATTACAAGCGCCAGGAGGCGTGCCATTCTGGGATTTCCACCATCTAATTATGCAAGAAAACTTCAAATTACCAGCGCATTAGCCCTTCAAAAATTAAATTTATCTCTCTGAACTACTTCCCCGCCCAAAGTAAATCCAATACAAATGACTTTAAAATGAGTTACACCCATACCATTTACATCTACGAATAATATGCGATATTTCTTGAATGAGTGGGAGGGTCCCATCAGGGGTCTCAATTTCCCTGATATTTCCAGGTTTTAAAACAAATTTCCCTTAGGGACCCTGACCGCTGTAAATGCGAAAATAAAACATTCGTCAATGTTACGATCGAATGCTACACAATGTACATGTATTTCTCAATATATAGTACATGTACAGTATATTCAAAAATTAAACTTATTTTAAAACTTTAGTTTAGTGCAGATTTTTTAAGTTGACAATTTCATTGTAAATTTCTTTCACAAATTTCTAGACATCTCTAGATTTTTGTGTTAGCCAATAATTAGCTACATAAAACGTATTATTTCCGTGACTTTTTCAAAGTAAATCCATTTTCACCGAATTTCCCTGACAATTCCAGGTTTTTCAGGTCTGGGGAGCCCTGTCTAAACAACCAGGGGCATCCCTGGTCAATCTCTAACGCAATCATAAAACAGTTTAAAAAATCAACCTGACTTTTCCAGGTTTAAAAACAAATTTCCCTGACCACTGAAAATGCAAATCTTTGACATCAGTTATTTTTAAAACAAGTAAGTGGAAGGGTCTCATCAGTGGTCTAAACTTCGCTGACTTTTCCCTGATGTTTCCAGGATTCCCTGACCACCCTGACCTCTCAAAATGCAAAAATGTGACATGTCAGTTTTCTTTAAAAACAAGCAAGTTTTTAGTTTCATTGCTTTTTCAACATGACAAACAGCGGCCATTCACCTTAATAAATAATAAACAAATAGTAAAAACGATTTATGGATTTGAGTTTTTGGATAAAATTACGTGTTTTTTTTTTTGTTTTGTTCAGACAAACGCATTTATAAATCTTGACTGCACCGACTCATAGTCATTTTTACCAGAAAACACAACTTCAATTTGCCATCTTAAGGTTGTTTTATGTTTTGAGAGCGAATAATTGGCATTTATTTAGCCGTTCAACGCAATTATATATACATGTAAAATATATACATGTATATATATATATTTATTTTAAATAATGGCATACACGTACAGACTGAGCCAATGATCCCAGTTAAAGACGTTGTTCCTTATGCCAGTGGGAGATAGGATTATTGTCGTGTTTTCTTGATTTTCAGCTCGTGAATCTAAGCCAAGCAGACAAATTACCTTCCCATGCTTGGGCGACCAATTTAATACCGAACTGAGGAATTACAGCCTTAATAGCTGGAAAATCCCCACGCGCTATTGTCTTCGGGGATTAATAATTCACTATGGCACCCCATAACCTAAAAACCGAAGATAGGGTTAGTGCGCAATTTCATAAAACGATTTCAGCAACTGGTCAATCTGAATTTCCCAGTCAAATAGCCTACCCTTCCATCATAACCATGCGTGGGAATTTTTTTTTGGCAAACCAATAAGCCATGCATTATTATGTCTCTTATGACAATGCTCCAGCTTCTGACCCTTCACTTACGAAACAGTTGGGGTCAAGCGATATCGGCACTGAGAAATCGAATATTGATTTTTTTTTAAAAATGTCGGCATGGAAATTGACCTGATTCTGAGTGGCCATTTACAGAGTGCAATTCCCAGCTTTCGCCATGTTTTTGCTGGGCTTCAAGCAGTTCATTCAAGGCCTACTTGTACCCAATAGTCGTCGATGAACCAGCAGGACCAGACAGAAACTGACAGGAAACAAGGGCGAAACTAATCAATCGGAAACTATCTGAGATGAACAGGTGGAGCAAGGCGTTTCCTTGCTTATCAAGTTAAGCTTATGCAATGGAGGAATCCCAATATGACTTGACAGATGATACTGTACGTGGCTTGAATGTAAACTTACTTCTATCAAATACTTCAAATTGTTTTGGGAAATATCGCTACTGGATAAACAAAATCATGCAGCTTAATGATGGAATTAGCCAAATACACATTAAAATTTACCGATACATGTACTCTAAACAGTCAAACAAGTATTTATTTACAATTTAATAAATACGTCATCATAAGTTTAAACGTCATATGTTTGTTTATTAAAATTAACTAATTGTGCAGATAATATTAAGCATAGTTTACCTGCACTGGGCTAAAAGAACTTTCTGACAAGCGGATTTGGGTCAAAAGAACTTTCCTATATTATATGGAATTTCCCCAGAAATGAAATTTTTAATTTCCTTGACTTTTCCAGGTTTTAAATCAAATTTCTCTGACCACCCTGACCACTGAAAATTCAAAAATATGACAAGCTGTATGCCAATGTAAGACATGTTGAAACACTGTAAATTGAGATAAAACACATTTTCATGAAGAAACAGCAAATTTTAATTTAGTTTATTTTTAATTGTCCACTCATTTTTACGAAGAAACAGCAAATTTTAGTTTAGTTTGTTTTTTAATTGTCCACAAATTTTCACGAAGAACAGCAAATTTTAGTTTACATGTAGTTTATTTCGTTTAACTGGCCATTTCGTTATTAACTTCATCGACCGAATTACTTGTTATTTCTTGAGTTTTGTGTCAACCAATATTCCCTGACTTTTTCGAAATAAATACATTTTTCCTACTCCTTTTCCAGGCCATTTTAATTTCCTTGACAATTCCAGGTATTCCAGATCTGAGTTAACCCTGTATAGGTGGTATTGGGTTAAAGAACTTTCTGATAATTTGTTTTTAGGCAACGAAGGTAAAAAGTTTAGAAAGTAGTGCTGCAGTGCGGGCAATCAATGAGATTAACAGCCCTACCACCAAAGGTCAATAAGCTTTCGAACAATCGATGGACAATCAATCAGATTGACCACAAGTTTAGCAATAAGTTTCTGAGCTTAAGCTGATAACCGGCTGTTCTCGCCTTTATACCGTAGAAGCAATAACCACTTTTTTCCAAATTTACGACAAAAACCTGGAATTTTGAAATTCTTCAAGTTCATTTACTACTGCAAACACATTTTCATGTTTGAACTTCTGACGTGCAAACACGCGAATGTCATTATGATAACAGACTGGAGAGGTTTAATTAGTGATGTATCATAAATACCATCTTGCTTAAGAATTTCAGGTCTAATGATGATTTAGCCAGAAATTTGGATGAGCCAAACTTCCTTCTCATGTTTGCTATTAAGCCATAGTTCTCATATATGCACAGTGGTGATTGGCAGAATCAAAACCAACAACACCTGCGTCCTAGTTGGTTCCAACGTCTTTTGTTCATGGGGTTTATTTCATGGATGAAAGAAATCTAACATTTGGAATTAACATGCCTACTTCCATTATCCCAGCGCCATTCTGTTAACAATTATATCTCTCAGAATACAATTTTCCCAGGAGAATAAATCCCAATAATAAGTTAATTATTGTCTTCGTGAAAGCAATTCCCATTACCTCACTGCAACGCAGGGAAAAAATAAACCTTGTAGGAAGAGACCTTGTAACGTCTGGAAATATTAATAACCACATCGGTTTAATTCGAGTCAAAGCTTTCTGTGCATGCATAGCACTAATTTGTACAACTGGAATGTTGTCAACAACTGCAAATACGATTTCCAACGGTCATTTATTTCGGGTGAGGCACCAATTTGATATCTTTCATTCATGGCTTAGCCTTGGATTCGTATTGAAAATAAGTTGGTCATGCCTTCATCACTATATTTAGACCAAACGGTACATTCTCGGATATTTTTATTACAATATATGCGAGAATTCCTAAGCAGTAGGTTTCACCCACATCTTGCACTCTTGAAACAACACATTTTTCAAATTTTCGAACTGAGGGAAATATGTAGTCAAAGCGCAATTACATGTTCATGTATGTCCGTTAGATCGGAAACATGTTTAATATTCGGGAATTTTAAGTTGCATCAGGCTAATGCAGTAAAATTCGAGCGTATATCGCTATAAATATACAATACATATAATGATTAAAAAAACTGATTTTCGATCTAAATATTCAATATGAACATTTGAACAAAAAAAAATATTTTTAGTCCTAAATTCATCCTAAAGTACTGTAGATAATTTTAAAATACGAATTTTAACATAAAAACTCTGCAATTGCCAATCTGAACATCTGAACAAAAACTTTACAGTTTTTAATCTTAAATGAAAACTAAATTTCCACAAACGCTTTTAGAATATGATTTTTAATATAAAAATGTCCTGATTACCAAGCTGAATGTTAGTTGAACAAAAACTTTGCAGTTTTGAATTACGAATGCATAATAAATCTTTGCAAGATTCATTTTAAAATATGATTTGTAATATAGCATCCTGATTTTCAACCTACATGATCTATATGAACATTTGAAAAAAACTTTCCATTTTTAATCTTAAAAGCATGAAATATTACTACAAACGATTTTAAAATCTGATTTCTTATCATCAGAAATGCCTTGATTTTCGATCTAAGCTTCACTGTTCTAATGTACATGTATATGAACATCTGAATAAAAATTAACTTTGCAGTTTTTATCCTAAAATCCTCCTAAATTATTGCAGACGATTTTAAAACCTAATTTTTAATTCAAAAACGCCATGATTGTCGATCTAAATGTTGTATTGAATATTCGAACAAAACCTTACTAGTTTTTAGTTCTGAATTCACCCTTCGCATTGCGCAATCGAAAAATTAATACCAGATCCATTTCATTTGAAAATACACAAAGCGTAAAAGCCACATTATACCGTTATAGAAGTATTATAACAGTTTTGGAATAAACCCTTAAATGGGTTCTTCAACCTGGAACTAGTCAATGCCCACCATACGAGCGCTCACACAAAGTACTTGAGCAGATTAGGTACCAATCGTCATTTACTTTTCCCAAAAATCGATTTTTAGCAATGTGGGAAGAGTCATCATGCTGCATGCAGCATCCTTGCCACCAAAAATCATCAAAGCCAAAATTTGTAAAATGCATTAACCTTACGAAAAAGCAATATCGGAAAACTTCATTTGCTGCCCTTTGGTATTCAAGATATAAGGTCGATTTCATGAGCAAGTGGTCGTTCCTAAGGAATTTCACCATTATAAAAACGCTGGCCTAAAAATCCGTTGATCGATACACTCCAAGGAGATCGATTCCATCAAGATTGGACGAAGCATGCAGCACATTGTTATTAAATGGGTTACTTGTGCACGTGAGGTGTTTGATATCATACAAGACGAACATTACTGGAGACAGGTAGAGATAAGGATCCATGGGAATCCTTACCCCATGAAGTATCATGACTGTCCTTATTCTGTAAAATCCAAGGTTTTCAAACAAAAGAAACAAGTTATTTTTTTTTAAATTTGGCAATGTTATAATATTTCCCGGATTTTCCTGGACAGACTTGGTTTGAACAAAATTTAGCTGGGTAAAAGTGGCAGGGGAAAAATCAGCAACTATACAAGTAGGTTAATTGATATCAGTTAAGGAAGAGATAATTCTCGTCATGCGATGGCATGCAGTATTGAATGCCTATCTTTCATGGAGAAATCAGGGCAGATATTCGGCAGGCAGACTGT
The DNA here is from genome assembly GCA_034687865.1 of Kryphioiulus occultus. Lineage (NCBI taxonomy): Eukaryota > Metazoa > Arthropoda > Diplopoda > Julida > Julidae > Kryphioiulus > Kryphioiulus occultus. Next base: position 23,134 of record JAQGAF010001085.1, on the reverse strand, counting down.
CACTCAGTGCAAAGATAAATTACGTTTACTGTTTGATTAAGCCATAGTCATGCACTGGGAGCGCATTTCCAGTTCAATCAATAATTAAGTAGAAATGTTATCCTCAGAGGCTCAATGAAAGTTTAATTAACCAACATTTAACCGTAGCATCAATGTAAATTGGGGTCGATAACAATGAAACGAACTTAAAACCCAATTGAGTGTGAAAATCAAACAGCCATCAGAGTTTATATAAGCTTATATCCAGTCGAAAATGACGTCTTTGTCTACTCTTCCCAGACTTTTTTCCACAATGCCCAAAATCCGGTTATCAGAAAGTCTTTATATTATCAACCAAAATAATGGAATCCAATAAACAAGCACATGGCATATTTTGTTAAATAGCAAAAAATACTTGTTTGACTGGTTTACAATTCAGAGCATCAGTGTACACTGACTAATCACCTTTAGACTTTCTTTCGAGTACTTCTTCTGCACTTTTACAGTAAATTTAATCAATTTGTGTCTTTAGCCAAAGAAAAATCACTTCTACCCTACTTGGGGAAATCTACTCAGGTTTGGGAAGCCAGGGTCCATTCGAAACTGCAAAGTTAAGTGCAAAATTGTTAGGAATTTTAAAAATGATATTATGTTGAGATGATTTTGATTTCTTCAATGTGAAATGTCAGGTTTCTAAATTTCCAGGTTGCAAATCGTTACAACCACGTTTCATATCACAACTAAATAATATTAACACCGAAAATTTGGACTGAAAGCTTTAAGAAATTTGCAGTCTTGCATTGGAAGTTTGGAAATTTATTGTGAGCCACATCGAAGAAATCAAGAACATGACATAACGTTATCATATTTTAAAAAAATTGTTGACAATATTGAACGGAACTTCGAAGGTTCGAATAGACCCATGTTTTCTAAACCTGAGCAAAGTGCCCAAAATTGGGTAGAAGTGGTTTTTCTTTAGGTAACGACGCAAATTAAAATTTACTGTAAAAGTGCAGTAGAAGTAATCGAAAGTGATCAGTCAGCGTGCACTGATCCTTATAAACTATCCAGGTTTCAAATCGTCATAACCATGTTACAAACAGTAATAACTGCAATATTAACAGCGAAATTTTAAAATGAAAATTTATAATTTTGAATTGGAATTTTTTGGAAACTGGAGTGAATGTGCATGGAGTGTTTTAAATCACAATTACAGTATCATTACTATCGAAACATTGGAACAAAAATGTTTTTATGGTGCCACAGAGTAACTTGTCAACATAAATTTATCCATATTACAGATCACATCATTATTACATGATAATTAATATCGAAAAATTTATAAAATTTGCAATTTTGTATTGGAAGTTTTTGGGAATTAATTCTGTGGCACTTAGTAGCAAGTCAATACGGTTAATTCAAAGCAAATTTTCACGCTGTACGGTACTTCTGGTATATTAGTTTGTCAAATACAAGCTTCAACAACCACTGAACCGACGACATAGGCAACAGCAATTTGCTGATATGACAAACGTTACTGAATCAATAAACTGGTTACCTAGACCTCCAATATCGGTCATTTTTCATAACGTAATCCTGCAAGCCCTCTGCCATAATATTGTAACATTAACCTCGACATTGACAGCTGTACATGTAATGAACAAACTTTGATTAGCACCATTCGATGGCTTTGCAAACAGCATAAGCATCCAGGATTAATTGCTATTTTCAGGGGTTTCCAATAGAGAAGGCAGGCCCATTCAACTTCTTTATAGCCCAAGTGGATTCCTGCATAAATATAAGCTACATGGATTCGTGCCAGGCTGTGGGTGCAGTCTATTTATAGAAAGTCTGGATCAATATGGGAAGGTTGACTTTGGAGGAATATCATTCTTCGAACCAACAAACATATGGATTTGTAGCTTGCAAGCCAAAGCTGGCTCGTGAGATTCACGCTACAGTGTACGTCTGACTATAAAAGATGCAAAGAAACCAGATTCCTGATTGTGAACATTTAGGAAACCTTGGCTATCATTTGTGCAGATAAGATTTCGTTCATTTCATCCACTTTATCCAGGATGGTTTCTACTGAAGATAAGAAATGGACGAAATCTATAGCACCAGGACATGAAAGAGGATTTATGGCACCTTGCTGACCACCAGGAGTGTTCCACCAAGGCCAGGTTTTATATTTTTTTGCACAGAGATAGATAACGTGCATTCGTAGAATGATTACAATGGTTATCGCGACGAATGGCCAAAACTGCCTATTTTGATACATTATATTTCTTTGGAGGAATTTTCGTCCAAGGATTTATCCAAAATTCCAATCTGGGTGTTTTATTGTAAGCACTGAGCCACATCAATTATAGGACGACAAAATGGCCGACCTGACCGAAAACAGTGCTAAACAAGGGCGCCTCATTTTAAGGTAGATTTAAGTTGGCGTTGAACTTAATTGGTCAGTGAAATCAAAATTGGGGCACCTGGATGGCGTGGACTGAAATGTCCGAATTAGCTGAGGATCGCCATACGGGCGTATTTTCAAATTAATCTCATTTTATGATGTCAATTCCTGAATAAAAAGCACTAATCCGTGTATTAATATTGGGAAAAATTTAAGTATGGCTTTTCGATTGTCTATGTGAATTAGATTTTTGTGACTTTTAAATTGCGTATACCAGGCGGTGCTGGTTAATTTTTTTATTTTATCGAACATTCAGTCCACAAAGAATTAACAATGGCGCCTTTTAAATATACCGATTCGCCATCGTCTCGCCCTGTAAGTTCAAAGGTCAGTGTGTTTCCCAGGATACCGGCCAACGCGAAATAATGCAGGCTGGTAGATGGAACTTTCGCGACAGAATCTAATCCAGGAAACACCGTATACTGATCCCTTGAAAATGTTTGATGCTTATGTATGAAGTTGAAAGTAGCAATACATTTATTTAAGATAAGATTACAAAGTAGGCCTATATAACAGCGATAATGTTGGCCACAAATACATGTACACGTAATGACAGAAAGATAATTTCCAGTGTTGATTTTATTAAAAATCGATGAGATAATCGCCATGAGGAAGCAAGTGTTACCATAAACTCTATATGATATGAACATAGTAGGCCTACAGCCATTTAAAGCTCCACAGAGGTATGTATCTAAGTATGGGTGTTCCGTAATGTTTATGACGGGATTCAGTAGGGATTAAAGCGGCCATAATAAAATTCCAGCATGCAATAACATCACCTGAACTCAACGATCCTGAGTCGTCAAAATAACTCACATTCCCAGTAGAACCTACAAGCCTTTGCCCCTTCAATTACAAATGCTCGCCATCTACACGTATGAGTCATTGCGAAACGAACAAATCGTTTTAACTCCACAACCCCAAATGGTCAGTATGAGACTGGTGCAGTGAATATGTCGATATCAACTGTATTACTGAATATTGTGTTTTTGGTAATTACAAAATACTGCACAGGGTGATCATAAAGTCCTAACCTACATGTAGAATCTAAAATGGCGTCTATACAAGGAACTGAATGTGTTTTCTGGTATAGTTCATTATAATACTAAAAGAAAATTTTCCAAAGGTTGTCAAAAATTATGTTGCCGATTTGGTCACATGGTCGCATGATACCAGTGGCCATCTTGACGGTTTTCCTATGTAGAAGTAATTTTCAATTCTAACTATTACAGCGCCGCCTGCTAACACACCCTGTGAACTAAATATGGCTACATGAAATAAATAATAGTTGTTTTATCGTCTTCCAAAATTGATACTTACTAGCTTAAAACAATTTTTGTAATGGGAGTATCACATTGCACATTCAATTAAGGTCATTAGGGATTAAGTAAAACTCAAGTTTTAGACCTTAGAAAAATCTGAGCAAAAAAAAAACAATTATAAATACAAGTGTCATTCCAACCCTTCGTTCTTTGTAATTCTAAGATGTGTTAAGAAGTTGTACATGAGAAGGGAGTATCTGCCAAATGGTGCAATTTCACATTAATATCCACTAAACGTGGACGAGTACATGTATCGAACTTTATCTATTTTGCTTTCTACGTTTGACTCAACTGATGGCTCAACTAGATGTTTGAATGAAATTTCCACTATGGCGCTCCCATTCCACAGACAGTGCAAAGGTGCACAAGCGCTGTTATTCCGAGAAACTGTTAGATTACATTAGCAGTATGTTCTACGTACAGAGTTCATGTAGGAGTAACTGTATAAGCAGAATTTGGATTACGAAAATCAATTAGGTTTTGAGAAGGTGCCAATACAAAGTCCAGGCCCACCATTATTCGACTTTCATTGTTAGTAAATAACAAAAAGGGTGTTAGGTTGTCGTGACAAACCGCCTCAAAAAACAAAATGGCCGTCAGGCTAGCTATAAAGTGAGCATAAATCTTTCTCAAAAAAATCAAGATTTGGTGCGTTAAGAGTTATTGGATAGCCACATAGGTGGCGTTTATTTCCGACTTCCTTGACTTTTAATGGGTACAATTCCCAGAGTCACCGCTAAGTGAAAGTGATTGTTTGGGCGGCCAGAACACCCAAACATTCCGTTACGACTGCTATTTTCAAATTATTCGAGACGTGTATTTTCAGCAAAAGCACCCGAAGGTAGAAAAGGTTGAAAAAACCTGAATGATTTTCCCTTTTTTTTTTGGCCAGGTGCACTGATGGCATTTTCGCTTAACCTGCGTACAGGTAAAAGGAAGCTGAGAGGAGGTCAAAGGCTAGCCAATGCTCGTTCGTGCCTGCGAATACAAGCGGGGCCGCCATTTTAGAAAAACCAGCACCCATGCATTAAATTCGTGGCCTGTTCTCTCAATGGGGGACCATCTGGTCATTTTTTCAGACTTTAATAATTCCAGTCAACTTTTACCCGCACTTGAATCTGGTTTTACCCTTTTCACCGTTGTTGAAAAATTAATTTCACGCCAGGCAATTCGTGTTTCCCTTCGTTTCACTTTTATTGGATAAGAAAGGCTGTTTAGGGCTATTGTAGCCCTTCGATCCGTGTGTATTTGTCAGAAACCATTTACATTTCAATAACAAGTCAAGCGTCTTACAAAATAGCCACGAGGGTTTCTGGAAAGGAGTTTCATGCATTAACCTTCGCTGGTGATAAATAGCAAACGATTCAATATTAGGCCTGCATATCGGGCTAATACAAATGATAAAAAATACGGAAATGTCGTAGATTAAATGAGCTTTGACCGATATGCATGTCCAATGTCAAAATTGTGCGTGACAGGCCTTGAAATCATATGGGAAGAAATGAGATGTTATGAGCCAGCTCCCAAAGCAGCTAGCATCTTGTTCGATTTTATTCTACATGCATTTGATTTTATGGCAGTTTTAGATATCGCAAATGCAATTGATTTAGCAGTCAATGTTCATACAAAATGATCAAACCATCCAATTCTACGCTGGATACAGTTTAGATAAACAATGTAGTCCCACATGCCTCAAAAGTGCAGTATACAGGGCCGTATGTAACATATTGTGGTCCTGGTGGGAGGGGCTATCAAAGTGAAAAGGGGCTTTTATGAAACGGTTAGTGGAGGTTCAAGCACGTCTCAATTTCCATTCAACCTTCAATTAAACGCACAAAACAAACGAGAAAAAGCTCTAAATTGCTTCGTTAAATCACTACCATGTTGATTAAACAATTCAATTTCATTTAAGCTCATCATCTCAGGTTGTGCTAAGGCTCATCTGCAGTGCAGTTAGTCAGGGCAACAAATGCAAAGGAGGTTGCAAAATGGAGCATGGATAATAACAGTAAAAAACGTTATTTTCGGTTTTGAGGCTAGAATTTCTTCTGCTCAAACTTCTTCAATCAATAACTGTCGTTTCGTTCATGGCCAGTCACTACGTAGAGGTAATGGCAATTGTGTAGTCCAATTTTGACTCACATGTACTGTACTATTTTAGCATGGCCTACTATCAATACACAATACATGCATAAATAACCCAATATGATTACATTCAAGTAGGTCTGAAGTGAGGCCCATGTGAGAGTAAGATCATTTTCGGAGATATAAACGTATTTCCTGTTCCCAACAGTGTGTTAGTTCATAGAGAATTTGAAATGTCATATTTTTCGAAGATAAAACTTGATTTTTCATAGCCAAAGGAGTTTTTTATTGAGAAACTGGGAATTTTTCAATGAAATAAAAACCCCATTTGGTTCTTCGTATATACCAAATTATGAAATGGCTATATTTCCCTATACTGAACTTACGTAAAGTTTAGATTTTTCATAGCTTCAAATGCAAGCCATACTAACTTCTGGAATTTCTGAAGAGTAGATGGTCCATACATATTGAAGCTTGTTTACTTGCGATGGTTCCAGTTAGCAAGAAACTGACAACTGACTGACCATGACCGCTAGACGGACATGTTCCTGGTAGGGGTCAGGGTAGGCGTCAAATACATTTAACGGCCATTATCGCGAATTAACGCGGTAAATCAAGTGCATTTGGCGAGCAAAAGGTTAAATTTCCATTATTGCAGAAGGGCGGAAATAACGGTCGAAGTGAGGAAAACCAACAACTTTTTTCAACTTTTCGTGAATTATGAACACGTTCGTATTTGGTTTGTTTCCAGTTTCACGCACGTTTCCAGCCCTTGAAACGCCGAGGGTTAATCGGCTTTCACCCCATCCCATGCATAATGATTTGCACTTCTCTCAATTATATCTGAGTAGAATAACTGCCAGCTATCCCAGTAGACAGGTGGACCTGCTTGTCATGGATTTATATGTACTTCCGCATTTTAACTAATATAGGAAGACAAAAACTTCCTCTCCACATACGAGCTTCCTCGATTCATCCTCCTTGCCAGCATAATGCATTCAGGCGACACTGGTGCCACTACCATTTACTTAAAAGCAGGAATTTCCACTTAAAAAGAATGTAACCACAAACCAGTAAATTCAGTAGACATTTTTTGGCATTTGCTATTTGCTCGCCATGCTCGTTGGAAATTGAAATAGACAGAAAGGCTGCAACCTGCTGAGGTCTAGGTTACGCTACTGCGTCAAGTTGAACTGTGATGTTATTTACCAGAAGGGGTGAAATATTGACAAGTTTAAAAAGGTGCGATTCTTCAGAAGTGCAATAAAAAGCCCATTTTGGTCTTTGTCTTACATACTAAACTATGAAATGGGCATATATCCCTATAGTTTACAAGAACTGATTCCCAGAATTCTTGAAGTTCCGAAAATCCACTATTTTGCAATCATTTTCGGAAATGCTTAGAGCGATCGCTAAATTGACGAAGATATACGACACACACAGTGTTATTTATATTACAGAATATGTAGCGAGCTTCATTAAAGTTTCGTTGAAATTTTATTATAATTTTTCAAGTTTTATTAAAATATTAGTTAAATTTATTAAAAAAGTTGTACCCAATATCTTGCAATTACTTGATAATCACTCACTTATTAGATCCTGAAAGCATTGTACATAAATACTGACTAAGCTTTGTTGTTGTATAATTTTTTCAGGCTGCCTCTGTACAAGGAAATCTCATAAATGAAATTTCCAACCATCCTGAGTGTTCCAGTTCTAAAAATCACAATAGGACAAATGTCAATGCAATTTCATATTTATTGCTTTTATAAAATAAACAGGAGATGGAAAAAAAATGTTCACAAGGAAACAGAAATTTAGATTAATTTTTTCATGTCATTATTGATTTCTTATCAAGCTTGATTTTCTTAACCACTCCACTTACATGGGTATCACAAATAATGAAAGACCTACGAATGAATGATATATTTCATTTAAATATTAGAATTCGTGTCAAGAAATATTTTCCCCAGCTGGTCAATGCTGATAAAAGAGGAATTCCCTGACTATTTCAAAAATAAATTACTTCGATTATCCCTGACAATACCAGGTGTTTCAAGAAGGGGGAAATCCTGCGGTATATCCCTGACATTTTGAACGAACAATAACTAAATCTTAGTTGTACCGTATTTTCGGACACCCTGTTTTGGGTGCAGTTAACCCCTTTGAATGTGTTCAATGCAAACACATCGATCCAAATGTAGTGATAAATCAATTCCGAACTGCAGCTTATTTTATTTCCAGACCACCACGGAAACGATTGATCACTTCCTATAATAAGTTATTACTGGGAAACCAATATAACTTCATTCGAATGTATGCGTAGCTAATAACGCGTGACGTCACTAACCGACGAAACCATAAATATTTTTTACTGCCTTCACCTTTCCAGTGTTCGTTGTCCCCGTTCAGAAGAGAAGGGAAAATTACTGAAAATTTATGACAAGCTATAAAAACTTTCTCTATCATTTCGTCGTCGTGAACGGTATCTCGTCCTCATTCGCAATCTGAAGCCTTTGAAGCTCCGAAAACGTGTAAAAACCCGGTTGCACCACGTCCCGTTAAGGCAAATCTGCCATTAAGTGTCGCATTAAACATGAGTCTCCATGCATGTTTATCCACAGGTTAAGTTTAATGACGAGTTATAAGTTTATGCCGCCGCCCGACTGATAGCAGTATTTAATTCAAAACGCAAATATTTACTGAAATACCCCTAAAGCTCTTAACAACGTCGCACCCAAGCATTTCGTTATTAATTCGAACCAATAAGCCGGAAGTTGATAGTACTTAACCATGTTTAATTGTTCCTGTAAAAAGCTTCAACCCCACCTTTAAAAATAACATTAGGAGTGTCCAACCGTCTTGAAAGCTTTAAATTGTGTGATAAAAATGAAATTACTGTTTTCACAAGAAAATTAGCTTTCTTTCATTTTTCACATGTTCCAACACCAGGTCAACTCCTGTGTCCATCATTCAAAAAAACTGTGGATTAAACCTTTCATCTAAAAATTATTACAACCGCTAAGTAGATTCACAGTCACGTTTAGAATGAGCCTTCCGCTAGAGGTTAGCTTGTTTTTTTAATTTATAAAAAAATAGTTGGCTAAAATGCAAAATCGAATGCGCATTTGTTCGAAAATTCAATTTCGTGCGCCTTCCAATCCATTTTGGATTTTCTCCAACTTAATTTGAAAAAAAGGGTGGCATTTCTAAAAATTTAAAAACAACTTAAACAATGGCGAACTATTCATTTTCTACAGGGTGGTAAATAGACAGGATTCCCGAGAGTCGAAAATTTTAACTTCTCAGACTTTTCGAGGATTTAAAGCAAATTTCCCTGACCACCCTGACCGCTGAAAATTCAAAAATATCACGTGATAATGCCAATGCAAGGAACGTATTATTTAAGGCCTTCTATATAAACAGGAGATAAGCTTAGAATACAAATTTTCACAAGGAAATGCACTCATTGCACTGTAGTAAATTTAGATTAGTTTTTTAACTTTTTTTTACAGAATTGCTTGTCATTTGTTGATTTGTGTGCTGACCAATAAGCAGCTATGTTAGGCTATTGATTTGTTGAATTTCCCCGACTCTTTCAAAGTAAATCAATTTTCACTGACTTTTCCAGGATTTCCATGTAACAAAGGTTGCATGTTCATGTACATGTATATAAACAGGAGACAACATGCAGTTATTTTGAGGTTATTATTTAAATTGCCAATATCATTACATGTAATAATTTACTTCACAGAATTGCTTGATATCTATTGTCTGTTGTGCTAAAAAATAACTGGTTATGTTAAATGTAGTAGGCCTATACATTGTAGATTTGTTGAATATCCCTGACATGTCCAAGTTTTCTAGGTCTTCCAGGTTTTTGGAGACCTTTGCACGCCACATTGGCTTAAAAATTGGGAAGATGCTGTTGTCAAAATCAAACTAAGACTTAATTTCCAAAACTGTTTGATCTTGCTAGAAAACGTAGAAAAAGTTCAAAAAGCTCTTTGCAGTTTTCAGGTATACAGAAGTAACAGAAGAGTGATTTGGAGACACTTGCCGAATTCTGCCACCCATCGCACGTACTGAACCAAACCCGAGAAGAATTGAAACATTAACCTCGCTTTTGCCAATTGACAAAATACGTAGTCAAAAAGCAAAAAGAAAGCTAAACAATCAAGCGTTCGTTGTGTTGAAATTCAAGCACAACGTCGGCACAAGGATGAGAATGATGATGCAAAAGTCTATCATTGTAATTAATAAAATTGCATCGACTAGCCAGAGTTCAACCATTTTCCCTTTTGTCACGTGCGACTGCCCTCAGAGCAAATACGATTTGAATGTAAACAGGCCATTCAACCCTGGAAAAGTGCTTTTTAAGCACTCCCCAATAGGTCATACGTGCCGCAATATTTGGTAGGATGAGCCAGCTGTGCCACGCCAGAAAAGCGAGAGCAGCTCTCAACTATCACCTCGTGCAAAGTTCACAGATTGATTAGGCCTAAGGCGCCATAATTTGCATCCCAACCTGTTAATCAGCGATAAAACTAACCACATTTTCGTGGCAACCACGAGCGAGGTTTAAGAGGATCGCTTTATAGGCTTAGTGCTACTCTCATCAAAGAGCAATTAGTCAGAAAAACTACAAATGTATATAGTTTAAATTTAACATTATATTATAGTAGTGTGCGTGCAAAACGAAATCCGTGAATTAAGGTTATTAAGTTTTCATTTATCCCTTTAACATGGCTGCGTTATGTAAGATATTTGCAATCTTGGTAATGACGTTTTCAACTTCTTGACTTTTCCATGTATTAAAACAAATTTCTTGACTACCCTGGCCATTGAAAATGAAAAAAGTATGATATGCCAATGTAAGGAGTGCTATGTGTATTGCTTATTAAATATAAACAAGAGATAGAACACCAATGTGCTCAAGGAAACAGCACATTTGGATTAGGTTTCTTATTTCTTTTATAGATTTGTTTGTCGTCTCTTGATTTTGTGCTAACCAATAACTAGCTATGCAAAATCTGTTATTGATTTGTTGAATTTACCAGCCTTTTTTAAAAGTAAGTAAAATTTCCCTGCCTTTTCCAGGTATGCTGTAGTTTGCGGAATGCCTTCACAAATACAGCATATTGCTTTAAAAACTCCGTAAAGAAGACGTAACAACGTTAAAACATGCGGTAAAACTAAAGCAATGTCAGGCAAAAGAATCAATAAAAATGCGAGACATAGCCTATGCAACCTTTGTAATGTAGGCCTACTGTATGATGAAAACCAACTTGCTGTAGTTTGTCAAATGCCATAAAAATATATAGCATATTGTATTACAAGCTCCATAATTAAGGTGCCTTCACACTGTTTAAAACGTGGTAAAACTAAAACAATTAATGTCAGACATAATGTAAGAATCAATAAAACGTGTTAACATGGATGTGTTATGTGAGACTTGTTAATGTATGATAAAAATCACATTTCAAATGCTGTAGTTTGTCAAACGTCAACAAAAATACAGCATATTGTATTACAAACGCCATAAAGATGCCTTCACGCTTTCAAAACATGTGGTAAAACTAAAATATGACAGTAACCAAATTTCAAACGCTGTAGTTTGTCAAATATGCCATCAAATAGACATCATATTGTATTACAAACCCCATAAAGGTGCCTTCACATTATCAAAGCTCTCAGTTTTAGTTGCAGGCATACAGGTGCGACATATGACGTCAGTGTTCAATTCGTAAAACATTCGTTTTCAACTCATGTTTTGACAGTTTAAAGGCACCTTAATCAGTTCAGATAACGAACTGATGCAGTGATGAACTAGGCCTACACTAAATTAAAAGTGGATCTCGCATCGGAAAATCGTTAATCATGACACAATATGCAATTAATTCGATTCCAAAATATAAAAACAGTGTCCCTTTATTCGCTAAGTCTAATAACGCCATTGTTTGCATTCAACAGATACTTATGCTGAAAGTTGCACTGCAATTTATGTTCAGGTGAAAAAAAAAATACCAATATCCAACCACTGAGCCTGCAGGCGTATAAATAGCAGGACAAAGTTGCTAATTTGCCATGAAAACGAAAAAAAATGTATAGGCCTACAAAGTATGCGAAGAAATTATGGAAGTTGTTTTTAAACAAATCATTCAATGCTAATTTCGTTTTTCTTGATAATGAGGCAGCAACTTGCAAACGCTAGTTTTTAAAAATGCGACGTACAGGTAGTTTGATTTCCTTTCATTAATCCACGGTGAAATAAAAGTTTGTAGTTCATTGTCGTTTCATACAATCATCACAGTAGGCCTGCGGCAACCAATATCGTATAACAATAATAAGACAAGTTAAACGTTCCAAAAAACTCAACCCCCTTAAGCAAAGGAGCAGGAATTTCATTTTCAAAGAAGAGCAAAAAACGTTAGCCAATGTTTGCAATTTCTTCCAGTTGGAAATAATGCATGTACATGTACCATAAATAATTTACCAGACAAATTTACATGTAAGTTCACAAACTACTATACGTGTGTGTGGGCTTTTATCGTGTGTATGTCATTCGGTTATCGATATTATAAAAGGTGCAATAGGAAACAAAGCAGATATCAGGAAATCAATAAAAGTAATTTTGCGTTAATATTTTAGCAGGCCGTAAATTCCCAATTTGAAGGTATTTCGAATTTACGGGCCAGATATTTTTGGGCAATTTACCAATAGCATGAACTAGATCAAAAAATTCGAAAATTTGGGCAATGAAGTATTTCTATGAATGAATAAACAGGAACAAAAACTCGTTTGCCCATATAAAGAGCATAAACAAAATCAGTCGAACCAAAAATGAAATGCTCCAATAATCGAAACAATTGCTCGATGTGGGTATAAATTGGGGATAATATATACGCCACCAGGCTAATTTCAAATGCAGAACAACTTATAACAATTTGGAAATTGCGCGTTATATAACAGCGTTAGGATGCCAGTGTTTTTTATCGAACAAATTTCAAATTTGTTTCTGTTAGTTTTTTACCAAATTCCTTCTTCATGCAGAAAATTGGTGCAAGTTACATTATCAAAGGTTACAGGAAACTGGAATAAAGTGCACCAGTTTACAAATTAAGTTGATAGAGCTCACACGTGTATATCAATCAAGCTTGTATAATTGCACATCAAATCACTGCACATAAAATGCCTGTGAATGCAATTTAAATAACTTGACCATTACAAAGCCTGTTTTCTTGGATCTTTGCTATACGAATTATGCAACGCAAGAAATGTCTTTCTCGTGACAAATTGTAACCACTTTCAGCCAATTGTATAGCTTTGCAAAATGCGTTTTTAGCGCTGATTTGTTATTTTTAGGTAGAATATAAATTGGTAATACTACAATCAGATTAGGCCTACATAGGATAAACTACTAATTTTGTTCATTTTCATATAGGCCTATCATTTTTAATATCGCTGATTTGCAGCATTCACAAAATGACGAGTTCGATGATATGATCAACAAGGTTCAACTGATGTGCATTCAAATCCTGTGTGTAATTAAAAATCACCTGCTTCTAATTACTGTAATCTCCAGAAGCTTCTAATTACTGTAATTTGTACTGTAATTTAGGTTGACTAAGACTTTCCAACTTGCGGATTGCGACACACATAACATGCAGGAGATGGCTACTTAATTCAGGCACTCGTTGACCTGCCCAACGATAAACTTAATGGCCAAGTAATATAAGAGATTGGCAATCAATCTTATTGTAATGACGATTTTAATTCGGTTTTGTCTATTCAATGATGCAATAACAGTTTCCTCATTGGACGTCATTTAAGGACTGGTAATGAAAAAAGTTACGTGAATCAATTAAGTGTGGTATCATTTGATGTAAGCTTAACTGCACAATTAAGTAAAGAATGGTCGATAAAAACATAGTCTAAGCCATGAGTCTCCTAAAATCGTATAGGATTTTATCATTGATTAACCTTAATATATCAACGATGGAAATAATTAGAATTGACGAACAATGAGTGAAAAGCTAAAGAAACTGATTTTCGTCTCATCTTGCATAATGAACAACCACACTAAGTAAACATTAACTGAAGTTTTCGTACATACATGGACAGTATTTGTAGTCGATAACTATACTTGTTTTTATGAGAATTAATTATAGACGTGTTTGGATAATTGTTTCACAAATTTCATTGAGTGATAATTTCCTGTCCGAGTTGTCACTTTTCAAGAGCAACATTAAGCAGATTAATCATTGGATTAAGTTCACTAAACTATGACAATAAAATTTCGGTCATACTAACCAAGTAAAACAACAAAGTAGGAACCAAACCATTCCAGTTCACTTAGGAAATTTAAAAACAAATGGTTTTAAGGTATTATTGCAGACGACAGCAATATCTTGTTTTATATTGCCAGTTGGGCAAAAAGTTACCCTCATATTTGCTGGTAAACATGACTTAAAAAACCAGACGGTCAAACGTGTTACTGTTTAATGAGTTTAGCATGAACACAATGAAGTACATCTATTCGGTGCGAGGATGCTCCTTGCTCCAATATGTGGATTTGGAGCAACAGCAAAATCACATCACTGTAAATGCTTATCCTTTGCAAAATTTTCATACAGTTTAAAACAATTTTTTACGGATCCAACGCATTTTCGGATCAGAAATGGTCAAGTCAAGTGTTTTATCCTACCAATTTTTAAACCCATGCAATCAGCATCTCATTTGCATTCTGTATTTACTGCATGTCTTAGTTCCTTTAAAGTTTTTAAATTATGAATCAAAAGAAACACGTCTTGTCACTTAAAATTGTTGTGCTGCAAAATAAAATCCAGACCTAATACGAATCTCTGGTTATATCAATTTCCCTCATTTTTACAGGTTTTACAGATGGCCCTGATTATAACATGGATTTCAAGAGTGGATTTATAGGCATAAATCCGAATTAAGCGATTAGGATGTAATACCATTTGTTTTTTGCATGCCATTCGACACTGAAATGCTCTTCAATTGGATAGTGGCATAGACCTACTGTACATTTGATATAAAAAAATGTCTTGAAATTTTAATTCAATTTCTCAATAAGGAAGAATCGTCCAATAAATTGGTTGCATGAATTAGCCTACACGAATTACCAAATAGCATATCTTTGTGACAGTCAAAACTGAATCCGAATTAAGCTTAGATTAGGATCCATACCTTTGAGGCAGGTTTTGCATGCCATTCGATTCTGGAATGCTCTTGCAAAGGATAGTAGCATAATTTGACATCATGTGAAAACGCCTTAAAATGTAATTAAATTTTCCAATGAGGTGGTAATCGTAAAGTAAACTGAGTGCATGGGTTTTACCGAGCTTTCACATTAGGTTACAGTATCTTTGTGACTGGGTGTAGGTTACTGTCAAAAGTGAAATATTTGTGTTTCAGTCTTCACATTTTGAAATCTCCAAATCTGAAAATATGTGGTTTTTCTACCCTCTCTTAATATCAAGTTAATCAAGCCGATCAGCTTGGCGGTGCATATTACATGTACATGCACAGGTACGTGCACATTCGTGCGTATTTCGTGTCGATGCTACATGCCAAACAACGATTTCAGAGTAGCTACATTAGTAAAGATTGCAAATGACAACATTCATGAACCATTCGCACATTGTCAGAACAATAAATTCACCACAGATGACAGTTAAAATGTTATCGGGATTTCTCCAGCCACCTCGACGTGGGTTTATCTTCAAGGTAGACGTCATTAAGTAGCATTGATTTGATATCAAAAATGCCATAAAATTTACGGGTACAAGAGGAGTGAAACGACTACCAGCAGCACGTCACGAGTCAATAGAGTACAGGGTGTCCGAAACGACTTCCGTTGAACGCCATTTCGCTAAACCAGACAGTTTCCCAACATTTTCGAATGACTATTTTTGTTCAGTGCAAATTGTCCATGAGTCAAGTTTTAGCAATAAGAGACAAACAGCTACGTTGCTCATTTTTTCAAAGTCTAGGGTAACTGCGAGTTCAACGTCTATCAGGTCATCCAACCTCAAGGTTAAGTTTCCGTTGATTCATTGAATTTGCTTATTTGTAACACTATCGTCATACAGTTTACGACTTTACACTTGTTTCACCAAAAATTTCTATGAGCTAACTAACAGTATAAAACTCTGTATTTTCGCAATTTAAAGTGTAGCCTACGTGCAGGATTAAAAACGTGCTTTTCAGACATTGGAATTTGCTTTGCTGGGTAAGTAACCATCTACAAGTATTTGGTTTCATTAATGAACTGGCCTATCTTTGCCCCATTTCCTCATCCTTTCAATTGTTAGAACCAAATTACAACGTATCTGATTATTAGGTGATGCAAACGTTCAAATGTCAGTCAATTATCAATGTGCCAATGCCCTAAAAGGACCGTTTATGAACGACGTTCAAAGTTTGAGGGCGCCACAAACATTCAGATGTAGGGGTTTTATAGTTCGAACATCAGATTTTTATTTGCACGCTTCTCAAGCCCAGTGAAACCTTTCTATAACGACCACTCACGAGATTTTTGCTGAGTTCCTGTAATTACAACTCAGTTTACCTGTTTACCATACAGCAAGATTCAGAAGAAAATGGGCAGGACCTCAACAGACTGGAAACTGAAATTGTTGGTGTTTCACCAGATTTACGCAGCACAATGACAAAATTGATGCACAGCTCCACAACATGTCCTTCAAAATCTCCAACAACTCCATCAGAAACATGGTGTCTATTAATTTCTGGGAACGAAATTTCCTGATTTTTCCAGGTTTTCGTTCTCATTTTTCCTGGTTCATCCCACATTTACACGAAAAATGCGTTTTTTAATACGGTAAATATTTCAAAAATATTAATTTCGAAGGGAATACTGAGTAAAATTTTAAAAATAAACGTCATCAATAGTTCAATACTGCAGCCTTGTAGATGTATCTTTACAAATAGCCACAATAAACAAAATGTAGGCTACTGAACATTTCCAGGTTCCAATTCAAATTCCCTGAGTTTTCCAAACGAAACTCCAACATCTTAAAATTCCATCACAGAGATGGGGACATGCCTGTAAATTCCATCAGAGACGTAGGCCTACTATTTCTGAAAACGACGTTGGTACTCCAGGGTGTCTACGTGTACTGGATTTGGTATTGAAAATTCTATGACATTTCAATGACTTTTTCATTACTTCAAAAAATGTCATTGTCTATTAAAACATGGACCATGGAACATTTCAAGTTTTATGTCATCACTAAATAGTGATTTTCAGAAACATTCTCTGCCAATGTGATGACATGACCTGAATCTCATTTCACGGCTTTACCACCATGAGAGTCACCATAGAAATGACAGTAGCCTATGCGTCAATATTTTCGCTACCCTACATGATCAGTATTTTAATGTCAGTAAAAAGCTCAGTAGCATCGTGGACTTCGTTGAATGAGGTTCTAAAGTACCACGGGTCAAAATGAATGGCAAAAGCCTATTTGGAGACGAATTAAGGCTTATTTAGCGATAATTTCAATACTCACTCGCAAACGGTACGATGATGATTGAGAACGAAATTCACCGTATGTGGCACGCCCATCTTCAATGGCTCCTGATGCAATACTGACAGATTTACTGACGAACGCTCTTACACGGACAATACTACTGTCCATATCTCGATACTGACAGTATTTATACAAAAATCCGGATAATCGTCATTATCGAACATCAACACATCAGTATTGTCCTTACACGATCAGTATTACTGTCAGCGTTTGTCTAAACTGACAGTAATAATGCCTTGTAGGGTCCCCTTAGTGGGATGATCCAGATGCACGTCGTGCATGGACGCCCCCCGAGTACATGCAATAACCATAGCGAGGCAAGCCCACAATTTCCGTCCGACTTCATTCATTCGAAAGCTGGTTTCAAACCTCATTCACGTAGCTGTGTTTCGCCTCCCCAGCTGAAACTCACGTGGTAGGTTAAATGAAGGGAGCATCACGCAGCCCCAAACAGCATAAAAATCAATTTCAGGCAAAAAAATGTCGCTAAATTTCCTATTTCAGTAAATCAAGCTTACCTGGTAGACGAGGCCTGATGCTGGTGGGATGAACGGTTCCATCTTTCAGCAGCTTCACGTGAGCAGCGTCCGAAATAAACGCGCACATTTTTCGGTCATTTTGCCACTCGGCCAGGAAGCACTTGCTGCACTGGTAGCAAATGGCCCAGGCCTGCTCCTCGTTGATGGGCGAGTTGAACGACTGCAACATGTCTGCCAAACTCAGGCATCCATCCGAGTTGAGCTGACAGTACGGAGGCTTGCTCTTGATCGCCATCTCCGCCATGTTAATCCAAAGGTATGAACCCCGAGAACCCGGGCTATGCGCCGCTAGGCACGCACGGACGGAGAATCCCAGGCGCCATCGACGACCCGCACTCAGAGACAGAAGCGAATGAAATGCCGCATGATTTTCGAAAACGATCGTTGCACGACAGGGCGAGTCCATTCGATCTACTTCCCACCACCCCTCCTTCATTGGGAGGCGCCGGCCAGCGCCACCTGGCTAACAGTCGGGGAAGCTACACTGTGTTTTGTTCAGCTTTCAATCTACAGCAGGACTAATGAGGAGACGTGGTCTACAAATGCTCCCTATAATTGTAAGTCATCATACATGTACTGTGGCTCCATAAAGTATTGGCAAGAGATGTTTTTCACGGATAACGGATAAAAAAATTACAATAAATAAAAACTGAAATATATATTTTGTGTACAATTATGTACTCAAACCTACCCCAAACTTTGAAGCTGTTGTAATAAGCACCAGTTAAATAAATTAAAAAAAACATTAAAATCAACAGGTCAAAAAGTATTGGCAATGCATGGTAATCTTTGGCAAAAAATACAATGGAGGAGACGTTCAATGTATCCTCCTGTCGAAATTTCCTTACCCAGACTTTCTTTTATGGCGTGACATATTCACAAATGGTGCTTATTACAACTGCTTCAAAGTTTGGGGTAGGTTTAAGTGCATATTTATACACAAAATGTATATTTTAGTTTTTATTTACTGCAATTTTTTTTAACCATTATCCATGAAAATCACCTCTTGCCAATATTTTTTGGAGACACAGTAGATGCATGGCTTGGTTTTGTGGGTGATGGTGAGGATGCAGGGTCAACCATAGCAGCTGCCAAACGGCTGCTTGGGAGATGGTGGACCCTGAAGTAACACTTCAGCATGGTGGATAATGAAGGGGAAGGGGTGAGGGCTGTAGTCTAACTGGATGCAGTGCAAGACTGAGTGGGTGTACACTCGCCTGTTCTGTACTCCCTCCTGGTGGAGGCATCTGCACCAAAGGATCTGCTAAACCAAGGTAATCAAACCGAGTGCACCGTGAAAGCCGTTAATGAATGCATTCAGGTCCAATAAAATGGCATGTGGAATGCATTCATGGTTGCAAAAATAGTGCACTCATGATGGTTGATAGCACTTTTTCGGAATGCATTCATTTTCTCCTGGGTGGCTGCTCAGTGGAGCTGTATTTCCAGTTAATACATGTACATACATGGGTGCATGTCTAGACAGTTGATTACTTAAGTGTTTTGCAAGTTCAAATTTACATGGGAGAGGATGTGAGAAATTCGAAACTGAGTAAGGGTACCCTAAAAAAACGGGTTTGCAGTTTCAATTGCAGTTTCAAGACAAAACCTTTTCTGGTAATGCAGGTCTATGGAATGAAGACAGCCTTGGGCAAAATCAGATACCTATGTCCTATTCCAAAAACGTGTACAAGTATTAGTACACAAGTTACAAATGTATGGAATGGAAAAACATGGGCTTGTATTGTTGTTCCAACAATAATATTAAACAACTTGCATTTATTTGTAATTTCTGCAATTTGATTAAATGTGCTGGCAACTTGTAAGTTATGGAGTAATAACAAATGTAGAATTTTGGTTGTTGTGGATAACAACACTTGTTGTACATCTTACTCCATACCTCTGCAAGGACAACACATCTAATTGGTGTAGGGCCCTGATATCACAAAATGGTTGACACTTGGGAGGGACTCATGTTTGTTTGTTTGACACTTGACACACCATCCACCTTGAAATTTTTGCCTCCAGGGGGAAATACACCCCCTAAGAGATCTTTAACATGCAGAGAGCAAGGGGATCAACACGGGACTGCGGTTTAAACTCTAAACTCTCTTTGGGCAGTGGCCTGCCCAAGCTTTTTCCCGCCAACCTCGACTAGGGAGTGAACGTTGGGTACAGAGGCCAGTGCGCTACCATCTTGAAGCAAGGTCACAAGTGACTAGAAGTTATGACTAGCCAAGGCACACAACAAGTTCATCATAACACAATACAAATACCCAGGAATCATTATTCAAGCACATCACAGTTCCATGCAAGGGTGGGTTCCCTTGAAACCATAAGCACTTTAAATATGCATGATGGATTGGCTGGGAGTTCAGAAATGTTTTCCACAACACACAAATATAACTGAGTTGCTTAGTTGTGAGACAGCAAAAATTTGCATGCATCTTTAGGTTCCATTTTGTTGATTTGTAACTTCCTGTCCACAATTAAACATTGATGGCGCCAGGAATTTGAAGAGACGCTAAAACACAACACAATTCATTCCATATTTTGTGCTGATGACTCCATTAAGGGACGTTTGTCAAATATCACAGTTATTTAGGCAATCACATGGTCTCTTAGACTGCAGCTGTTCAACTAGTGAATGGCATAATTCATTGTAGTTGTTTAACTGTAACAACTCTGCAATGCAACACTGGACATTCCATTAGTGCTGATGATGTTGTATATCCCACCTGATCGATAGTTCTTTTGCTGCAGTTGAACGTTTCAGTTTCGTGTTCATGTCAGACTTTGCTTGCATTGCTTTCTCGTATCGTGCACTCGTATGGAATGCAAAACTGTTAAGAAAATCAAAAAGCAAACTCGTCAACATACCTCGAGTCCTCTCATCTTCAGGAAATATTTGAAGTTGAAGTGCATTTGAACGTGCTTGTGCAGGCTGGGAGTGGAGCTGTTCATGTAGGAGCAGAACGGACACTTGCGCGGCTTATTTTTGTCATTTTCTGCCATGATAGCTGCCGCTGAACGACGAGGATTCTTCAGGCTCAGTGGGGGTTGATTCTCGTGGTTTTTCAGATGGACTGGAAAGCGTGCGGCTATTTTGGTGGCAAAGGGACAGTGGGGGCACACAAAAAGCTTCGATCCATCCGCACATAATCTGGTGTGTCTTTTGATGGCATCGATTTCGTTGGTCTGTCCTGCAGCATCAGCTGCAATGGCCGGTTGCTATCCAGAAAAATGCATTAGATGAGAACCCGTCTTTTTTAAGTTCTAAGCAGGTACAGTTGACACAAAAAGTTTTGGGACACCGTGAAAATTGTTGCTCATAGGAAAAATAAAAGGGATACAGTTGTACATGTAAATACGACAAGGATGTAGGCCTAATTGCAAACCCTCAATGGAGATGTTTGTGTTTCCTCAGACCATAATTTCCCCAGCATTGTCTATGATTTTATGGAGCAAATCATTCAATTATGATCTGGCAGTCATCATAACATCACTATAATGACACAACTTCTTTCAACAACTTTCCGACCTACATGTACAGTGTCCCATACAACAATTTCCATAGTGTAGGCTAACTCCACTGAATTTATCATGGAGGCATCAGTGCCGTGTCGGTTTGAGTCTGTGGTATACAGTTGTTTCGGAAATCTTCATTTTAGTGATTGTATCAACACTATCAGAACATGTATGAATGTGTTGCATCATAAAATTAAATTCAGCGGCAGGAAACTTTGGTTGTAGGAGACTTTACGTCTATTCCATTGTAGGCGTGCCATAGAATGTTCTGTCGATTTCATTTGTTTAACTCCGTTTTTATTGTTGCAAATGATGTTGCAGTTGCTATGTAAACTATGTAATGTACGTAATATAATACAGGTAGGCCTACATTTACTACTGTACGAATGTGAACAATTTTCATAGAGCCAACATACTTTAGCGTCAACTGCAAGTTGAGATCGCCTTACCTCTTGGCCAGAGTCTGAAGATGACTCCGAATTTCCAGATGAATAATCGGACGTTTTCAATTGCTCATTCCGTTCGCCCACCCAGGCATTGGCAGCAACATTTACATCATCCATTTCTTTGTGAATTTTCCAAACAATGACCACACAGCACACAGTGACCACGCTTCCAAGATTATGGAGTCAGGTAGCTTAAAGGCGCTTGGACGAAGCGCCGCTGTGAAAATCCAGAAAGTATGAAAAAACGAAATGGCCGCGCCCATGAAAGTTGTTGTTTTTTGTGATGCTTGTTGAGAAATGCCTCAAAAGTCCGAATATGGATGGGAAGACAAGCGCACTGTTCAAAATGTGAAGCGATATAGTCTCGCGTGCGGCTTGCTGGCCTTTGCGGCCCTAGTAACTATTCACTTCACTGACTGGTTAATTAATTACCCGATTTTGACGCTTCGTGGTATAAGCATAGTGTACCTAATCGTACACTTCGGAGCTTTTCAATTATGTCTGTTTCGTGATGCTCAACATTCGCAATGGGAATGGGATCGATTCACAAAATTCAGGCGGAAGGTATTATATAGTTGCTTCGGTTTTTAGAAATTTCTATAACTCGTACATGTACAGTATGTACAAATAGCTGCCTTTTGACTACATGAATTCTGATCGAAATAGTTTACAGCTAGCATAATATTTATTATTGGTTTATAGATTAGCCTGCTGTTGAAGGCTGGAGTTTTTGTTATAATATCACTTTCGTCCTTCCACTTCATGTTCGTAATGTTTGGAGCACCGTACTTCCGGTTAGTAAATGTAGTGTGAAGAAACATTGGTGTCAAGTTAAAAACAAATACATGTACACTGTACGTGTAATTTTGACAATACCTAATGGGGACCCTGCACTGCCAGTAATACTGTCAATTCCAACAAATACACAGCATAACTGATCGTGTATTGGGCAAACTACTGATAGATTGATGTACCAGTCTCAATAGGAGTCATGGCTATATGCACTACATGTATGGTACTACAGTGATAAAAAAAGGATTTGAACAGTATAAGAATTGTTGTTCACGATTAAATGAAAAGGAGTACATATTTCAAAGCATATTTCTTATAATGGTTACATTACATAGTTTACGTAACAACAAAACAAAACATTTGTAAAAATTAGATAGACTTTAAAAAAAATAAAATT
>JAQGAF010001084.1:0-35531 GCA_034687865.1 Kryphioiulus occultus | reverse complement strand
ATCATTGCTAAACTGAATATCCTGCAGCTTAAGGCTGTCCTTTGGAAGAGAATTCCAACGTCTGATGGCATGCGGGAGAAATGACCAATAGTATGGATCCGAATGGGCTCGGAATGATTTTTTAATGAATTAATAATGTAATGAATTAATATGGCGGTTTGCACCAAGGGTGTAAATGAATATAATATGCAGAAAATTTGTTTTTGTTTGCTTGTAGTTCAGCAAGAAATGGATCGAATGAAATTGGTGAAAGGGCAATGAAGATGCTTAAATATCAGGTATTTTGCAGAGAGAAACTTAATTCATAAGACAGAACTTTTTAAATTGGTTGGGTTTAGAGTTAAAATTCATGGGCTGTGAGAACAATAACATTAGATGATCCATTAAGCTTAAGAATGATGTACCATCTTATTTTTCTGATTATAGAAATGATTAGTTTTAATAAAATCTAAGACAGAATTTGTACCCAACCTTTAATACATACAGTATAATACATGAGACATTTCAGAAAAAAATTGTCCTTTTCATTAGCACTTAAATCTCCCAAAAAAAAAGATCAAAGTAGGGGCACTCCTGGTAAAATGTTAACGGCATCCTCGCTTATCACTATTATTTTGTTACTCCTTATGGTAGTTGTTAATGCTTTGTTGCTAGTAATAGCAAGATTTCTTATCTGCAAACGCCAGTTATTAAATACGACTGACGAGAGCACATCTTAAAACAGGTGTTTGAAAAGTTAGAGCACGTTTACACTAGGGTAAGTTGTATCAATTAGCCATTTTGGTTTCGAGAACTTTTAGTAAAGGTCGGCACAATAATTACAACTCGAATCCCATAGATTCAAGTCCAAGAAAAGTGATCGGCATCATGCAATTTCAAGGGATTGTTGAAAGGTAATGTTTCCAAAGTCACTTTTTAGATAAAATTCTCCCATCCTTATGATTCTTAGCAAAGTTTCATAAAATGTTATTAGACCACGAAAGCTGATGCTTATACACTTCTAAACTAACATTTCTCAAACAGTTCCCAGATGAGATCAGCACTCCGAAACCGTTGAAATGCTTAAATTTTCATCAAGTTTTTTGCATTCTTTATGTGCAGGTCGTGGTTGATCACTTTAGGGTTTCGCTCCTGTAACAGCTCATTACTGAACGAATACAGATTCGTAACAATTGGTATGATAATAATGATAAGCTCGATGGTAAAACGGCTAGAGGAAACGAAAATCAGGCTTCATTTTTTCTTCGGACGAATCACTAAGTCGTCGAATACTTTTCTGGTATCGCAAAAACCTCGTTTTGTCTTCCCGAACGAGTTGGGGCCTGCTGAGGTGGGCGTCTCTCTGGAATTTGCAGTAAAATGCATTTAATTTTGCCCAGCAGTCATGTCATGAGCTCAGGCTGTCAAGTATTCCTATATTTTGAGGCTGTCGTATATAGTCCCATATTTTAGAAAAAAATCCTGTTTTTCTACACTTTTTCTGCAAACTGTTGTGACAGAAGAATATGCTAAATTTATCATTTGAGATGTTTTTCTAAAAATTGCGTTTGTGCCTCGCCTAAATTAAGAATGGAAATTATATAAAATTTGTCTTGTTTGGTTTTCTTTTTTAAAATTGCTTATGGCGTTCCCTAAATTATTAATATTTTGCTCAGAGATATACACAAAATCCATCATCATTAGTGAACGTGTTTCTAAAAATTTTACCTTCGGTGCACCTCAATTGAGAATGGAAATGTTAAGTTAAATCTGTGATTTTCATCTACTTTTTTTTTAAATTGCCTAAGTCATTCCCATAATTATTAACATTACGTCATTTTTTTGAAAAGCTGACACTAAAATCACTATTTTCCTGACCTCCCTGTAGTCGTCAAACATCCTACATTTTTCCCTGAAAAATTCATATATCGATGGTGTACTTGCAAAATCTCGTAATTCCAATTTTTCAAATTTTACAGGAGGATTAAGTAACTGCTTTTAAAACTGATAGTCTTCAGTGTTGGAGGGCGCTTTAATCGTCACAACCGCATGTTTTTTTGCACACAAATGTGATGGAAGTTCAAACGAACATGTGGTTGCAATAACACATTTTCAGAAAAAATCACTTACGAGGGTTTGCATGGATACCATCAATATTCTTCCTATTTTTTTCCTTTCTACTATATTTCCTTACTTATTTGGCACTGCTTTACAGCCTGCGAGCTCATAAATGATTATTCACAAACTAAATTCAAGGCAGCAATCACCTTCCGAGATTCCTCATCCTCATCTTCGCTTCTGGAGGCATTTCTTCCTCATCGTCCTGAAATTAGAGATTCATCGCTGTAATATATCTTTTTTTTGCAAATCTTAGCAGATTCCACTAGAAGCCCTTACCTCGTCATCGGCCCCAAAAATCCTCGCTACAGTCGCACTGGCCTTTGGAAGCCCACTTAGACTCACAGGTTCTTTAGGTTTCTAAGAAAAGACAGATTTTAAACGATATTATTGCTCTGTTTTGGACCCTGCATGCTGCCACACTGTTTTCTTCACAATAACGTGGTTTCAATCACCTGAGCGCCCAGCTTCATCGATATAGGGGCCGTAGAAGTGATCTTGGGCTTCGAACTGACATTTTCGTTGAACGTTGACGAGGGCTTATTAAATCCGAAGGATATTTTAGGTTTTTTGGACCCATCTTCTGTCGTTTCTACGACATCTTCACTTGTCTGCAGCTTTCTCTTTTCAACTGCAGGTCCCGTCGTGGAGGACACCTCCGAATCTGTGTCCTTGTCCCTGCCTTGGTACCCTGGGCAAGGTGAAACACACTGGCAAAGTTGAGATTAAAACGACCGATGTAAATAAACCCAACTGGATGTGATTTATCGCAAATTTGAATGCGTCAAAAGCGGACAAGATGATTTAACTAGGTTACGTAAATGCACGGAGGGCAATGAACGCTAGGGAGACCCGATTGCAGGCCTTGGCCATGTTAGTTTCAACGAAAATTGCGCCTCTATAGCACTAGCGTTAACCGTATCGCTATCTGGCTTTATTTTAAAACGAAATTGCATTGATTTTATAGCACCTTGGTTCCTTGCAGACTGCTGCCTCGATACCTTCAACTCCGCCATCTTTGAATTTCATTTCCTCATTCCGGCATTTGGCGAGCGACCCTCGCCTTGGCGCTCGTGACGGTGACTCTCGTGCCGATGACGTCACCGAAGAAGACTCGTGATCACGTTCCATTTTCGAACGGTCGATCAGTTCGAATTCTGCTGCGCATTGTAACCGTTTGTCTTCGTCGTCACTCCTACTTGAAAACTTGAGTTTTCTTTTGAATTTATTTCAAATACATTTTCAACATGTCTAGCAAATGCGGAGGAGTAGGCGCTTCTAAGGATGCTACCCCAGAAATCCAGGAGATTGTCATCAAGGTGAGATAAATAGATTTTTGTCTGGAGATGGTGGAGCACCCCTCCCCCACCTTTATTTTAGGCCTATATTTGGCGCCAATAATCAAATCAAATTCATTTTCAGGTCAAGCCTTCGGCCGAAGAAAAGCTAGGCAAGTCTTTCGACGTGTTCGTCGCCAAACATTACGCCTCTCAGGTGGTTGCTGGTACCAACTATTTCGTGAAGGTAAGCTGGATGAGTTTATCAGGTCGAATTTTATTGATTTGAAACATACGGGGCGATAAACATTTACCGTATATATTTTCGACAAAAAGGGCGTACTGCTATTATAGCCGTCGCCGGTGGTCGAGTGGTAGCGAAAAGGCCTCTCTACCCAAGGGTTGCGGGTTCGCATCCAGGCCGAGGTCGGCGGGAAAATTTTGGGCAGGCGATTTTCCCTGTGTGGCGGCTCTTTCGGATGAGAGTTTAAACCGTGCGGATCCCCCTTGCTCTCCGCACGTTAAAAATCCCTCATTGGGGCGTATTCCTCCCTGCGGCTAAATTTCCAGGTGGACGGTCTGCCCCCTGGCGTTGGTGATGGGCCCAATAGGTGCGAAAATAGGCCAACGTTAAAAATGCCACAAACAAACAAACAAACAAAGGGTTTGAATGCGAAGTGACGTCTTGCTGAGGCCGCAAAGGGGGGAAATGTATTCTGTTTGGGTCTCGGGATACCCCTGGGCCACATGGTTGGGGAGGAAGCTGGCTGACTTTGTGAAACTGCTGTCATGGTGAGTTTAGAAACGTCGCCAGATGTGATGGCCAGGAAGAGGGAGATTAGTCCGATTCTGGGCCATTTATCATATCCAACGTATTCTAATAGCAAGTCCCTATCAGATTGAGGTTCCCCATTTATAAAAAGCTGGGGAGAGTAGGCTTTCATAAGATTTTCCCATGGCGGGTGGCCAGCCTTCGGCAATGAGAATTTGTGCTGTCCTGGCCACTTTGTAGAATAATGTGCACTGTCCATTCGGCCTATTTGGATGGTGGTGATTAAGGTCTCTCAGTTCTGTGAAGTGGCCACAGTCATGTATCTTCTGACATAGGCATGGAACTCTGCATCTAGGATTTGTTGCTGATCTACAAATGCCTCTGTCATCTGCCAAAAGGCTGTGACAGTAGGTGCTACAAATTCCTTGTTAATCGATCTGAAAGCTGGTGACAGATTCACTAACACCACCGCCTGAAATCTTGCAGGTTTCTTGACCTCCCTCCCTGACCTGGAGACGATTGTCGAGTGTTTGGGAGCAGGTTGTTGAACTTGAGTTACGGTCTGGGTGATTTGGGGGTCAA
Source organism: Kryphioiulus occultus (assembly GCA_034687865.1). Classification (NCBI taxonomy): domain Eukaryota; kingdom Metazoa; phylum Arthropoda; class Diplopoda; order Julida; family Julidae; genus Kryphioiulus; species Kryphioiulus occultus. The sequence goes on along the minus strand of JAQGAF010001084.1, from coordinate 30,803 downwards.
CAACCTTTGTGTCTTTAGGTGAATGAGATTGGATTTTGGGTGGTCTTCCCCGCTTGAATGTCTTCACAATGTGCATGGCTTGTTGTTCTGAATTGTTTACTGGCGGGTTGAATTTGCGGATGTCCGACATATGGAACATCCCCAGTGTTTGAGCTCTGGTGGGATCCCACATCTCAAAGACTGTTGGGCTGAGTTGTCGATGGATCTTGTCGACCCCAGCTCGTTTGGGAGCAAATTTGGCTGTGTAGGACTTAAGGGCACTGCTTTGTGCCCTGGTCCGAAGGAGCACTTCATCTCCCACTAAGAATTATGTGACTCCACTTCCGATGTTGTGTGTGTGACGACGGTGGTCTTGGGTGCTTTCAAGGTTATCTTGAGTTTGAATAAGTTGCAATGACGTGTCCATCAGGAATTGGGAGAAAAATCGTTCCGCACATATGTGGGATCATTGCAAAAGCTATTGAATTCAAATATGTTATCTTGTGGGTCGCGTGACTTTCGGGCAAACGTGATGTGGGATGGGGAGGTTTTTGCAGATTGGTTGATTTGTGTATTGAGGGACCAGCGGGCTGCCAGCAGAACCAAGTCCCATCGATCGTGATGGGCACCCACATTGATGGCTAACTTTGTTTGGATATCCCTGTGTCGTCATTCGACCGGATTTGCTTGAGGGTGATAATTCGCGATATGTAGAATCTTGAAACCCATGACGGCCGCAGTCTGCTTGAGCACTGTGGATATGAATTGTGGACCACACTTGATTGCTTTGGGCATACTATAACGGAAGCAAATTTTGTGTATGAGGATGGTAGCTACGGTCACTGCTTTGCCGTCACTGATGGGAAATAGTTCGATAAATCTTGAGGTTATGTCACACACTGAGAGGATGTAGTTGTGTCCCCTCGGTGTTTCAGGTAGTGGGCCTACTAAGTCTACACTTAGGACCGCAAATCGCGGTGGGATTGCGGGGGACATCATTTTGGTGCGATCAGCACAACTGTCAGGCTTGTACTTCTGGCAAGTGGGGCAGTTAGCTACGTATAAGTGTACCTGTTTCCTGACTCCCACCCAGTAATATTTTTGTAAGAGTTTGGTGAGGGTGGCCAGGGCCCCCGGGTGGCCCGAAGTAATGTCGTCATGGTTCCATTGTAGTACTTTTGCCTGTAAGGATTCGGGACAATCAGTCGTGGTTCATCGTCCTCCACGTTGTTGAGGCGTCCGATGAATATGTAGCCCCATTTAGAAACGTTCGCGTTTCCACCGGTTGTGACCCATGGGTGTCTTTGAGAGCATCTAGGATGTGGATACACTCAGGATCTTTTCTTTGTGCATTCCTGAAATCCTCAGTGGATATTTTCCCTCTGTCGAACAGTATGGCTTGGATCAGTTCTATCGGTTCCTTGTCTCCTGTAGGACGGGATAGTAGGTCTGCTAACTCGTTTAGTTGACCAGGGATGTATTTCACGTCAAATACATATTGTTGAATGCTAAGTATCCATCTGGCTAATCGACCTTCTGGGGTATTGACTGAAATTAACCATCTCAGTGGATTGTGATCTGTGTGAACGACAAAGGTTGAACCCTCGATGTACCCACGAAATTTCTTGACCGCCCAGATGACAGCCAAGGCCTCTTTCTCAGTGGCTGAGTAATTTCTTTCAGTATTATTGAATGTTTTGGAGGCATATTCAACGACTTTTATGTCACTCTCATCTGTCAATCCCATGGCCTCAAAACTAGCGTCTGTGTAGATAGAAAGCAGGAACTCAAAAATGTGCAGCTTAGAGCTGCTGGATTTGTAACTGGTAAATACCAGCGCGACGAGAGCGTTACCGAATTGATCAAAATTCTGCAATGGGATACGTTGCGATCGAGACGGGAAGCTCAATGCATGAGCCTTTTAGAAAAATATACTTTGCCTGCAAATTCTAATTTGGTGGAAGGAATCTTTAAACGAAACCACCGCGGTGGTAGAACCTGTCATTCCAATCCACTTATGGAACTCCGAGCCCACTCGGATCCATACTCCCCACCCATGCTTGCGACATTAGAACATACGTAATGTTACAATAAATTTGTCAAGGAAGACTTATGGCTAATGTACATGTAAAATCAGGAAATAACGGGAGACTAAAACTGTGATCGTCACCTTGATTGTTGCTGATACCATTTGATATTAAAGGATGAGCCCTGATACATGTGGCAACACTGCGGAAACACGGACGATGATAAAACTGGAACATAACAATGAGACCAGTTTCAGACCAGGAGCCCATACATGCGAACTCGTTTTCATGTTCCAGTTTTATCATCGTCCGTGCTGCTTCAGAGTGTACGGCACCTAACTAACATTGGCAGTCATAGTATCTATCATCAATATTTATGATTAGGTTTATATGCAACATCTCACCAAAATAACAGTATGGATCAAATTCATACTCTCGATATCACCGTTCTTGTTACTTCCATATGAAAGCAGATTATGACATTTTTGCTTCACTTGAGCTTATGGTGCAAAGGAACCTTCAAAATACTGTATACTTTCTAGTTCTAATTCCAAGTATTGTAAATGAACATAGGATAAATTTTCATAACATTAAACAAGGTTGTTCGAATACACGTACAAATTTTACAATAGAAGCATATTTCAACCTTATTTGGAGAATTAAATCGACCAACCAACAGGCCTACCAGGATAAATTGATAACCTGAAACGTTATCAAATGCAATACTGTATGCATAGAGGATAAGATAAGTTTCTTTCTCAAATTTACAAAAAGCATTGTTCTCAATTAACTTTCCAAAACAGCAAGAATATTGGTAAAACTGCCATATATGTACATGCGCCCCCAAATGCCTGATAACGTCTACAAGGTGTAGAGTACGTGATAAACAGCTGGAGGGAAAAATGGAACACAGTTCATGTGGGCCTCGCTTGTAAATTTACAATTACCTATGACATACCAATCATTTAAAGAGGGGGGGAAACGTTTTTTTTTGGCTTCATAATTTAATCCCTTTGAACAATAACGGTGTCCTGCAGAATACCCAAATTTCACACAATTATACCGGGCAAAAGCCAATCAAGTTACATCATAGGAGGCTGTTTATGGTCCGTTGTTATCTTGGACGAACTACTCTTTGGTCTGAGCTTGAGATGCTATGAATTTGTAAACTAAACTGTGAATTGCACCAGAAAAAATTGATTATATGTAGGCCTGCGAAAGCAACCAAATAACCACATTTCCTTGAAAATATTTTCGGCATTTGTTATTCAACAAGTTCTCAGATTGTCAACATTCAGTCACTTAGCACACTCCACCCAACTGAATGTATATGTAAATCTGTTCCGATTTTCATTTTATACAGATGTTACAGATGTAAATTGAACTACATCAACCAACGACGCTTCTTTGGAATATCCAAAGTGCACAAAATGTATGAAGTGATGGGAAAAATCGCATACAACATAATCATTGTCGATAAGGGTTTGATAAAGTTGGAATGTGATGATTTCCACCCAATAAAGGCTTAGTACGTAAACTTGGTTTTCTTACCTTGTCTAAAATGGGCCGAATTAGGACAGGTAGGACTAAAGATGTCACTGGCGAATCATCCCCCATGGTCATGCTTCACGACAGGTGAAATAGTCGCTAGCTAAAACTAAAAAATCCCGTGAGAAATAAAAACTACCAAACTCAGGAGGAAAAACTGGAAACTTGATTCGATCGCCGTCTTGTCGCAAATGGAGGTTCAAACGAGAGTGGCGCCACCTGTACAAGCTGAAATACAGAGTACAACAAAAAATCTAGGTCAAATTAGGTTCACATCCGTGTTATGGTAATGACGTATTGCTAATTTATTACACAATTCTTCGATAAAAACGATTATGCAAAATCTGAATGTTGCAAATATATTGCATATTGAGTTCCTTTTTGAAAAACCTATTTGAAAAATTCGAGATGTTTTATTTACACAATGAAAAAAAAAGCAATATTAGAAGTAGGTTTTGTGAAAACTATGCAGGTTTCAGAAATATACACAAGTCTGTATTCTGAAAATTATCTGGCTTCCCAAAACAATGAGATCAATCATCTGACAATCTAGTGAACAACTAACTTTAATAAAATGAGTAATGGTAGAAAATGATCGATGAAGAAAACTACATAGAAATATAGTAATATGTTTGCGATTATCTAAACAGTAAAAGTTTCCCAGGCGTGGAATAACTCCACGTAGACCAGTTATGATTATTTTAGTTTATTTAGTTTGCGTCTGCGTGTGTCGTGTTACAGTGGACATGCCATCCACAAATTTAGTCTTGAAGAGCACATTTGCATTGTTAAACATGCCATCCTTTAAGGAGACTATGATAAACTAGATTAACAAAAGAAAAAATTATGATTATTATAATTGCCCATTCTTCGTGACCTAATTTGCATTGCTCATCAACTTTGTTATTTTCATACATTTATAGACTTTCATGTTCACAGATATGAAATTTACCTGAGAATGTTTGAAGTGGGTCCTTAGCATGTTTCCAATATTTTGCGTGTGTGAAAGGTCAAGGGCGGCATCCACTTCGTCCAAAATATAAATTGGTGCAGGCTTGAACAACAGAAGTGCCAATATGATAGACAATGCCACCAGAGATCTAAATTTAACGAAAAAGAGAAATTTGTCTCTTCCATATTCTTACCTCAACGTACAGTACATTGACGTATATATCTTGTATATTACAAGGACTGCATGTTTATACATGCATGTCTGAGAACAACTGAGAAGCACATGCATTTGGGCCATTGTCCAAAAAACAGCAAATGAAATGTTTTATATACTGTAATTTGCATAATGTATCTTTATAAGTCGGTTCGTGAGTAGTTTTGCCCTGTGGCGTTTTTAGAATCAGTTTTTGAACCGATTTCTAATGATAAAGAACAACAGAAAAGCATCCTACCGGTCTATACAATATTTGAAAGAAATCTTAGGTGTTTGAAATACCATATTTTATAAAAAAAAAAAAAAAGTCATTCTTACCGTTGGCCACCACTGAGTTCACTGAGGGACTCCTTCCATTTATTTCCAAATGCAACTTTGACTTCCAAGCCATCCAACACACATTTACCATTAATTGGAACTAATTTTGCTTGGGTTCCAGGAAGCAGTGTGGAGAAAATAGAACCAAAATCCTGAAGTGAAAGTAATTGTAAAATATATAGTACAAGATTCAGATAACATAATTTGAGGCGCTACAACTCGACAAACCTTATTAACTTTAACCCAAGCAGTTTGGAGAGCTTCCTTTTTTTTCTCATCTAATTCCTTAATAACACTTGCTATCACTTTCTTGTCTTTCTCGACTATTTCCTTCTTCTTAATCAGATCATTGTACTAAGAGAATGAAAAGAAATTACATTTTGAAGATCAATAACTCAAATAACTTTAATGAAAAAACAATTTCAAGTGTCATAAAAATCCAATTTTAATTTTAATTTAGAAATCGTTCTAACCTGCTCTTCCGTTCGGTCTAGCATAGACATTGCTCTCATATTAACATTTTTCGACAACTCTTCTTTTTTCTCTTTCATTTTCTGCAAGCGATTTGAGGCTTCTTTGGGGTCATTTGCTTTGAAATCATAAGCTGTGTTTGGCTGACCAAAGTATTTTTTTTCTTCAGCTATCCAGTCATAATGTTTGACAAGATCTTGCAGCTAAAAATATAAATGTACATAATGTATTTTAGCAACTGTTAATAAGTGGGGTTCTGGCAAAAAAATAAGTTGAAAATGATTAACATCAAATGCAATTCCAACATACAAACTATAAGACTACAGCAATACAAGAAAAAATGTTTATACTTGATCACTTTAGCTAATAAAACAAACTTTTGAAGGCCATACCTTATTAGCAGACTCCTTAGAGCCATTTTGATATTGCATGAGATTCTGCTGAAGCTCCTTCAATCCCAATTTGTTTTCATTGGCCTCCTGTTTTAGCAGGCTTTCCTTCTTTTTCAAGGCATTAATTTCCAGGTTGTGTGACTTGAGCTTTTCTTTCTGTCGTGCCAGATCTTCTCGTGCTTCGCTCAATTTCTCCTGCAAAAACGACATTATAAAATTTAAACATGTTAACTGAGCAAATATGATGATCAGCATATCTGACAATTTGTAAAATAAGTATCAACACAAATATAATGAAAACGTTCTGGAAAAGTACAAGCATTAAGAAATATTATTTCAGAGAAGCATTACCTGCGCTTCTGCATTATCGATTTCCATTTGTGCTAGCTGTACTTTATACTCCCCCATCACAGTTTCCACAGCTCTAACTTGTTCATCGTAGTTATCCAATCCAGCTTTTAACTCATCCAGCTCTAGTTTGAGTACATCAATGACCTGTTCCTTATCTTTGACCACCTTAAGGGATGCCTCAGCCTGCTTCTTGCACTTCTTCATGTTAGTTTCTGCCTCTTTCAATTCAGCTTCATGTACACTTTTGTAATTTTTGATTTTATTTTCAAGTTCCTTTGCTTTTTGCGTGTTTTTGGCCACCGAATCTGTGCAGCGGGATAACGTCGCCTCATGTTCCTCTATCGCAAACAGAAATAAAGATAAGGCATTCTTAACAAAAGCAATGAGATGACAAGTTTGCATTCAACAACTATGTCTGCAAGAATCAAATTGTAATCATATTGCTGTATTATTTGCTCACCGATCGACTGTTTAAGACTGTTTACTTGCTCAAGTATTTGGTGATGAACTGTATGCAAAAGTCGCTCATTAACCAACTCTGCTTGTCGTTGCTTTATTTCCAACTGCTGCTTTAAATCGTTGAATTTGGCTGAAACTTTGCTGACATTTGTCAGTTGGGCACACATATCATTCAACTGGTTCCTAATGTTATCCAGTTCACTCTTCACATCTTTGATCTCTGTAAGAGCTGCCAGAAATGGCTCACCAGGCCTTCTTGATCCTAAAAATATGAAATCAAAAATGAGTAATTGAAAGTTAATGCACACAGAGACAAAGAGTATCATTGGACATGGTTCTAATTGATTGGTGTTATCCAGAGCTAGTCTCAAGAAGAAATAATTATGCATGCAAGCAACTAAGTTTCAACATCTAGAATGTGATGACACTGCTGTGTCATAGCTTCAAATAAAAGCAGTTACAAAAAGAACAACCTAACCTCCAGTCAATGTTCCAGCAGGGTCATACACATCCCCATCCAGTGTAACTGTTCGCTTCAGGATCCCCTTGTCAAAAGCCACAGTTTTGGCAACACGTGGATCCATGCACACCAAGGTGTTCCCAAACGCAAACTCCATGGCAGCTTTCAAGTGAGGTGGATAGCTAACCAAAGATAGGGCAGTACACACATTCTCTTTACCAACCAGACTTTCTGCTCTGTTGATTACGTTGGGTGCAATCGGGTAACCAGAAATTTTGTTTAACGGTATGATGGTATGACGCTTTCTCAATTTTCCATTGGATAAAATAAGTTTACCAGTCTCTTCATTATCAACCACAACATTAAACAGCTAAACGTGGAAAACAAAAAAGCATAATTAATATGCTAGAATACATGCAAGTCATGATTATTTCAAATAATCCTCTGATTATTTCAAATAAAGAGGATATTATATTGGAAATTTGCTTATATTATTATATATGCGCTTATTCCTGGATGTGTTTATATTTTTATAAACGCACTTACTAATTGATAAGTAGCGTTTTGCTTTCAAATACTTGTACCCTCATCAGCCAACACTTTCTGGCAAAATGCTAAGTAAATCGTTATCTGAATGAATAACGGTTCTTTATTGAATAATAAAAATTTTAAAATTGCAATTTGATGGAAAATGTTGGTGGCGTCCAGAAAAAATCGTGCATTGTCACAGCTTTGTTCAGTTTTCCAAAATAATGAACAAAAAACAGCTGCCATGATTTAGATAGATTATTATTATTATTTCATACCCTGCCACCAGCAACGACTTCCAAGGCAGTGGCCATCTGCTGATCTTTCATAGTGAAAAGATTGCAAAGAACACCTTTTACTTTGCTTCTGTCAAAATTAGGCTTTGGATCACAGTATTCAAAGTCCAATTGAGGAAATCTGCAAATGAAACAAACTTATTAACGCAGCAATTTTTTAGTTTTTCAAATTGGATAACGTCACCACAGGCACTTACTTGGACACTAATGTTTCATATCTGTGGTTTAAGCGTGAAGCCTGTTGTTGAAGCTCATGCTTCTGTTGTGTTAACTGTTCCATTGATCCTTCTTGGTAATTTAAGGCTTTTATTTCATTCTATAATACAAAATAAATAAATTCAATATAAAAACAATCAGTTGAAATGGGGAATTAAGTGGAGAAAGGACTTAACTTATAAGGCTAAATAATGAATAAATGACTTTACCTCAATTTTTTCTATGGCCTTTTGAAGAGGCACAAGATCTTTCTTGTCAGTTTCATATTCCTTTTCAGTTTTCTTTAACTCGCTCTCCTTTTTCTTCAACTCGTTAGTAGAATGCTTTAAAGTCATCTGGGCTTGTTTAATTTCACTTTCTGCTGCTGCAATCTCCGTCTTGGCAGCTAATAAAAGTAATTTAAAAATAAAGATTGTTACAGTTTTGTCTCATCAAGTTGCACCTTGTCTCATCAAACATGCCATCGTTTAGAAGTGGATTTAGAAAAAATAAATAAACAATACAAGGATTACAAGTGACATGCCATGTGCATCTAATAGGGACTACAGTAGAGGAATCATGTGAGCAAAACGCATTTCAAACAACATACTTATGAGCTGATCAGCTAATGTAGCATCTTGTCCATCTTCATTAGCAGAGAGGCCAGAGCTAACAGCTTGATATCGTTTTTCTGCTGCATTTACAGCATCTGTATCTTTGGTACTCTTCTGCTTAATTTCCTGCAGCTCAGCAATTAGGGCATTTAAAGAATCTTCCCTGGTTTTCATTGACGTAGAATCCTGAAACATTAGCATCAGACATTTTCAATGTAATTGGTTAACTATTTACCATGCCAAAAACATACCTTAAACTATATAAATGAAACGCACTTCAGTTTTCTGCTTGGCCAAGCCAACAATTTTCTTCTGCTCAGCTTTTAGAGTTTCCTTCATGTTTTTGATAGCTGTAGCCACTTTGGCTTCAGTCCTTTCCCGACTGGTCACATTCTCCTGAAGTTTGGCAAGCACACCTTCGGCTTCCTAAAAAATTAACATATTATTCTAATCAATAATTTTAATTGCATAAAAAATAAACCCTTTCATAATTTTTCTGCATTTTTTTAATTCAATTATATTTTTAAAAAATGAAACGAAGCTACAAATGAAATATAGCAGAATTTTTGTGTGATGATCACCGCTGCTATGTGAACATGACACAAAACAAACTTGCAGATATATTCAGTAAAACAAAAAAATTATAAAATTACAAAACATTAACACGGGATTAAATAAGGGGTACACAATATAATAAACTTACTTCTGACTTTTCCTTTACAAGCTGGTTAATTAATTCCTCAAGCTCTTTGCTCTGTGTGAGAAGAAGTAACATTTTTTGTTCCTTTGAGTGTATGGCTTCACCTGTTTTTGCTAAATCGTTCTTGTACTTTTGTGTAGTTTCCTGAGCAACAACATATTGATATGCCACACAAAGCTTGGTCAAATGTTCCAGTTCTCGTTGAATCTTTTGATATTCTAGAAAAGCTGCCCGCTCATCTTTTAGTTTGGTAAGGGTAGGTGTAATTTCCTCATCCAAAATCTAAAATACGTTCACGTAAAGAAAATATATTTCTCATTGGATAAAAGCTTTTGTGCATATTAGGGAAATTATATAAAAGTTAGGGAAAACAAAGTAATGAATACCGCATTAATTTCTCGCAGCTTGGAGTCTTTAGCTTCTACTGTTCTTAATGAGGCTTGTTTCTTTGTCTCGTACATCTTGGTGCCAGCAGCCTCTTCGATCATAGAAAGGATCTGAAATAACAACCCCATTATTAATGATTACCAAAAAATAAAGGATAAATAAGACAAACGACTACTAACCTCAATCGGTTTCATATTAAGCACTTTGGTGATCCGTCCTTGCATAATAAGAAAGTGTGGATTGTTCACGTTCAGTTGAACTGATTGGAAAAGGTCCTTAACCCGCGAATTGGTGGCAGTGCAGCCATTTATTAGGTATTTATTCTGCCCACCAATGACAATCTATGCATAGAGTTGTTCAGAAATCATACAGATTTGAATAAATTCAGCAAAAAGGCTGGGAAGGAGGTAATTAATTGGAAGCTAAATAGTCACACAAGTAAAAAAATCCAATTTACAAGTGATGCAAGTTTGTAAATCGTTTAGAAATAGAGAACCAATGTTTCAGCAGTGAAAAGCCTGTAAATCCCCAAAATCTACAGGGTTCCGATATGTTTTTTTTTTTTTGGAATATCATTTTGCTTGACAGGAAATTGACAACTTTCGAGTTATGTAACTAGAGTACTGAAGCAGGGGATGTGGTACATGTGCAAAACATACAGAAGATGCACTAAATTTACATGCAACAATATCTAGCCTCTTTTTTGTTTGATTGTAAGAATACCTGTCTTGTAACTGTGATTTCATCATACTGATCGTAGCCAATTGGACTCTGCTCCTTGTTGAAATTATCAAAGGTGATGGACACAGAAGCCTTAGTGATGCCAGCTTGACCATTCTTATAGACAAGCTCTTGTAAATTGGTAGCCCGCACCTGCAAGAAATAAAGCCTCAATCAGAAATATCGATTACTTTTTTAACAATGACGCCATATCCGAGCTATATGTCAAAAACAGGTTTCACGCCTCTAATTGATAACCTATAGTACTGTATAATATCATTTGCAATATGTTTGGCTTTGCAAATTGTAAGACAGCGAAGCAAGAACATGCTTGTCACGTAAGGTCACAGGTGAACACAGATCATCTAGTATCCTAAAGACTGATCTACAAGCCTTTCTAGAGCAGAGCAGATGCTCTAGCTAGTCTAAACCAGTAAATACAGGTCAAATAGTATCAGAGCAGATGCTTTAGCTATACTAAACCAGCGAGCATTGGTCAAATAGTATCATAAAGGCTGATCTAAGTGAATACATACATGATAATAAATATAGAAATTAATGCTTACCTGACTCAGGTTGGAAATTCCCAGAAGAAAGCAAATGGAATCGAGAATGTTGGACTTGCCACTTCCATTCAATCCAGTGATGGCGTTGAAGAACGGATCAAAACCACTGATGACTGTTCGTTGACCGTAAGATTTAAAACCGTCTAACGTTATAGACTTCAGGTACATGATTATAGGGTTTTTATTAACGACATTAAATAAAATATAAGTTATGATGTCAGAGCAGTTATGTCGGCGACACAAAGCAAAGGGACTGGAATTTGGCGGGAAACATTCCGATAAGGCAGTGAGTCCCGTGACTGAGCGCAAACATGGCGCGAAATACAAAAACGGCGCTCTAGTCTAGTCCGCTGTACCGTTACTATTTTTTTGTGTGAGCTGCGGAACTTTTGGTCGAAAATATCGCGATTTTTAAACTATAGGAGCGGATCCATTCATTTTTCTGTATCAACACTCGATCCCCCTCACTCAAGCCATAACATAATTATACTACGGCCATAACCATCGACAAAAATCTAGAATTAGCGAAATTGTTTTAAAACATAGATAAGAACAGGCAGAACTTGAAGCCACATTTGTGATATTTAGGCGAAAATGTTATGGAAGCACGCCCGCATATAATAGCTGTGGCTACGCGTTTGTACGGATTTTGAATTTGCCACTCATTGCGTGAGCGTTAATTCGTTGAAATGGGTCACGTGTCAATGCGCGAGGTGGCAGCGATCGTGACAACCATAATGAACGTGAGATTCCATCTAAGATGTTTGTGTTTTTCTAATCTATGGTTTTTCTGTTGGGTTTTCCAGTTCAATTGAGTTTTTCCATGAACGTACATCAAGTCAAGACGACCACGAGCCTGTAATTATTGTAATTGGCAGGTGAGAATAAGAATTATCTGATATCGTCTTTTCTAAAATATCTTTCCTTAAAAATCTGAAATCTATACACACCATTTTCCGATTTAATAAAGAATTAATATCAAACATTCTTGGAAATTTTTTCCAAGAATGCAAAGGTTTTCCATACCAAATATATGGATTTTCAACCTTGGTGGAATTTTAGTCTCTTCATAAATCACTACATTTATATACGTCTTCCTGAATATATACAATTACGGATGCCCAGCTAAATCAATTAATTCGCAATGGTGGGGCCACCATGAAATAATAATTCCTGCACAACATGTTTGAAAATAATCAACTTTTATAACCATGAAAAATACAATTAATGCAAGAAACTTTGGAGCCCACGGTTTGTAGATAACAGACTTGTTAGTTTGATCCCCAATTAACAGAAGAGGCTAATTTAGAGTTTGGAAAAAGCAGCTGGTTCTGCAGATTTGCTCATACTACTCATCGCTGCTTTTACTGTGTCCTCACTTTGTAGCATTAGCATGTTATAATGGGCCTGAAAGAAAGAATTAAGTTTACACTAATGACTAAACATTTTGACACTACTTCTGATATCAGAGAATACGATAAAATTCATTGATGACCTCCTTCCAACTGTTAAGTATTGGTAAGAATGGTTGGAGCTTACCATGAAATGGAGACTGTCGGGAATGGAGTGATTCCTCGAGTAATTCAAGTTGACTTTTGTTCCTTGCACAGCAACTGGACTCTTTGATGCAATGAGTGCAGCCATTTCCATTGCACCATTCATCAGCATCTCTTTATCTTCAAACACACTTGATACCAAACCCAATTGTGCTGCTTCATCAGAGTAGATTTTTCTGGCTGTGTATGCTAGTTCCCTTACCAAACTATCATTGCCAACAATTCGTGGCAATCGCTGCAATGTGCCAACATCAGCTGCCAAGCCCATATCTACTTCCTGTATAACAGGAAATTCATAGGAATGGTAATAATAAATGCTTGATTCAAAATTGTTTCAAGACTTCGCATTATAGCCAAAAACACTGCAGGTCATACCTTTATTTGAAACCACGCATCCTTAGTGCAGTATCTCATGTCTGATGCACAAATCATGTCAACACCAGCGCCGATACATGCACCATGAATAGCTGATATCACCGGTTTTGGGCACTTAAACATTTATCAGCACTCATTTATCGTGAATTTATAAGGAATGTAAATGTAATAAAAGCAATTTATCTACCCTTTCAAGCGAAGACAGTGAATCCTGGTAAGCTTCAATGGACATTTTCAGAAGTTTTGCCTTTCGTGCCACATCTTCATGTTCGCTCGTTTGACTAAACAATTCGGTCAAATTTGCAAAATCTATCCCTAAAATATTAAGAAAGTGGTTTAGAGTTAAGAATGCCTTGTGTAATATTTTTTTTAGATAAATTCTGTTGACCTACCTGCAGTGAACAGTTTTCCAGCACCAGATAACACCACTACTCGACAATCGGAATCATTCCCCAATTTATCAAAACATGTCCTGATCTCACTGCAAAAGAATTGTTGGATCAATTATGAGGCTAAGAAGTTTTTCAGATAATCCAAAAAAATTTAAGAAGAACTTCTAAATAAGACAAGTACTTCTGGATATACTGAGACTGGAATTTTAACGTTCATGGAGCCAAAAATGATTGGAAACCAGTTTTCATTTGTAGAATAACTATTATAAAACGCACCTCCATACTGTGGCACTCATTGCATTCATCTTCTCTGGCCTGTTGATTTCCACGTGATAGATCCATTCTTCTGGCTTCTCAACTTTCAGTGTTTTGAACTGATATTCCGAAACTGACGAACATGAACGTGCAGTCACGGTCTGTATCACGTTGTACCCTATATGATATACATTTGAATGGCATTTCACTTATCTAAAGACGATTTGATCAGCTTGCAAGTGCAACATTCGTGGGCATTGGTACGTTTGCTTAAAAATGCATTACTAAATATTGAACCTAGATATACAAAATATGTAAATTTTGCACGTATTATATGATGTTGTTCAAGGAACCCTGGGGCTTATAATATTCACTTCAAAGTTTCGTCATGCATATGGTTTCACGATAAATTATTTGTCTTGGATTTTATAATATCTCCAAAAATGTGAAGAAAACAATCGTCTTACCAATCCGACTTATTCTGGGCAATAATAGTCGTCCTGCCATTTCGAATTTGATAAACCTTGATCAACACGGTCGTCTGCCTCATCAATCAGCATGAAATGCCATGAAGTTGAACTGCTGATCGGAATAGTCTACTTACCATTGTAGGTAAGTTGGGGTGGAAGGGTAATGCAATTTTTAAAATGGCATTCCCGCCAATATAAAATTTCTGAAATATCCACTAAGACAAAGAATGTATTATTGGGCAACTACAGTTGTTTTTCAAAAAAAAAAAATTATGGTGATCGTTTTTCTAAAAATATTTGATTTGGAAAAAGTGCACTGTCATCACCTTCCCTAATTTCGCTGATATTATCAAATTATGCATATATTTTCCGGTATATGCTCTCAGTATTCATTGCTACGCTAAACCAGCTAATGTATACATTTTATACAGTATCTTAAGTATGTATACGAGTGAAACTCTCATTATAAAAAGTTATAAGCATTACTCAACGACAAACATAGTAGATTTATTACTACTAGAGTGGGACAAGTTTCTTTTGCCAGTAATTAGCATTCATTAACTGAAATCGATAAAACACTTGGGCACAAGTATTATAGTTACAAAAAAGACAACTGACTGAATACATGTATACAGGTACGCAAAGGATGAAATCCAAACTGCTGACATTGCAGCTACTAAATCACACTTGGGTGTACAAGTATATCATAGGAGTATACGGATAAAAATGGCCTGTCTTCTGGACATACTGCTGTATATACTGTTTACAAATTAAATCAGGTATTAGCAGGGAAACTAATCCACTGCTTTTTGGAGTCACATAGTTGGACGTTGAAAAATTTAGAAATTCATAATTTTTATATATCTCACAACTTTTGAAAATTATGCTAGAAATAAAAAGCAAGTGTTATCAAGGCAGAGGGAATTTACATGGACACCTGGTAGGACAAAATTGAAAGTTTAAAATTACTGACAAAACATCGAGAACTCAAAATAGCGCAATTAGCTGGAAATGAAATAATAGAGAATTGAGAATTTCAAAATTACTCGATGGAACTCCAAAAATTATTAAAAAGCTTACAATGTCATGATATTAACTGCAGTCATAGAAATCAGACGTTGCTATTGTACTTAATCCAACAAGTGCCATAGCACTCTTTTTCTAGGAAGCCAAGGCTACATTCGGGACGCAATAAAGAAGACCCATGGATTTGAGAAAGCAGCTAAATCTGGTTCTATAAAAAGGATTCAACTATGATATGACCCAGAATCCATAAGTAAGAGCGGTAATTATCAGGTGGACATAACGACTGGAGCCAGAGTCAAACAAAACATTTCGAAGGAACGTTCAGAAAGTATAAAAACATTGGAAATACAAAGATATTCCAATCAGGATATTTTTTCATTCTAGCAAAGAAATACAGGTATTTGTGGCGGAATTTACAAAAGAAAATTTACAATGTGACACTAAATAAAGGAATATGTGCTTAAAGCAATGATAAGATATAAATCACGAAACCTGCCGTGACGACACAAACTATGAAAGCAGAATGGTACATGCATGTAACCATTAATGTCTAGAAATGGCAGCCAAGTTTGTCATGTGGAAACCACTGGCACTTGTTTAACAATGATAGTTCAAGCACCTGACTTACAATTTGAGAAGCGTTTATCCTGATCTTTCAATAAAACAAAAATAATTTTGAAAATGATGTGAAGAGCGTTTGATTTGCTAAATAAAGCTTCATTTTCCCAAAGTATAATTGCATAATTTAGGGAAACAATTTTCAAGAATAAATTAATTTGAATGGTTAACATTCATGATGAACTTGGCCACATTCGATGACTAGCTTCTGTCATTAACAATTCAACCGAATTGGTAAAGATAAGTTGTAGGCATAATCAGAAGTAAAGGTGGGAAATGAAATTGAGGAATATAACAAACTCTCTGACAAGAAAAGCCTTTTATGGTTTTCCAGTTATTTTTATGATAAGTAAGTAAATTGCAAAGTGGATACTAATTAAAATTTCAGATTTTCCAAATAGAAGAAACGATCCTTTTCCCACTGTTTCAGAAGACCAGTCAAAAGAAACTAAGTTCGTTTGACTTCCTTTCAAATTTACCCTTTATTATGTCCTGTTATGTGGTTAATAGCACACCACAAATTTTAAGACATCCTTTATTTAAAGGTCATAAATGAAAATGCCATCCACAATTCCATCTGTCATTGGGTAACACATCTACTCCCTTTACATAACTTCAGGAACAAAACTTTCAAAATAAGCAATAAGGTGCTACTGTAAACACATACAGCAACCTTTGTCGTAGAAGCAATAAAAAATAAAAGCAGTACGAAAAAATTGCAATGTTGCACATATCAATATTGAGGCCAGTGAAAAACGTTTCCCCATCCAGTTGTTATGCTGCATCATGCTTTTCTTGTCAGAAAAAATTTCCAAAAACCTGTTGGAATTACCAAAAAATGTTGCGTTCACAGATACTTTGTGCAACTGAAAACACTTTCAAAATTCGCGCTTTGGCCAAGAAAATGTGTCAAAGTAGAGAGTAAACTGTGTAACAAAAATACACAAACACGTAGTATGCGATAGGTTCAACAGCGACGCAGAGACGCCTTTCCACTAATCTGACTATTTGGTGACCATTAGTAGGCGCCATTCAACGCTCTGTATGACTATGACGATTGGGCGCTCAATTTGTTTTATGCATCAGTTTCACCTTTCAGCCGTAACCGGGCAAAGTCTTCAAAAATGATGTCATCGTCTTGATCGGCATAGCAAGTGGTTCCATCCCTGTAGATATGAAAAAAAATCACAAAAAACATTGGTCCATTTAGAAGAATGCTGGATTATAGTGAAATGCAAAAGTGTTCACAAAAACATAACATCAAATAAACATCGCTTACGTATCTAGCTGTATGAGATTGGCATCCACAGGAGCATTATTATCATTATTATTTTGTAATGTTTGCATGGGTCGCTGCAATGGCGGCGGATCATCCTCTGGTTTGGCATGCATCAGAGTGAATGGCAATTCAGCAACTAAGTCCCTGAAATAGAAAAAATGCTAATGAATTTTCAAGCCTTGAAAACATGTGAGGCAACATAAGCTATCAACTACTACTACAAATTCGTATCTTCTTTCATTACACAATTCCAGATGATTTATAACACCAAGAAACGAGTTTCACTTACCCTCCAAGTGCTCCAAGGCATAATTTCACCTTGACTTTGTATTGGACGATGATACCGAGGTTTTCTTTTTGGGATGGATCACCAATGCTATGAGGTCAAATTGTAATTTTAAGTTAGATTTAAAAAAATGTATATTTGGGCATAAAACGAGAGAACGAAGAAGAGGAATTAAATTTATCTTACATTGTAGATGATGCCAAATTTGTATCTTCGTGTTTCAATTGGCCATCAAGTGCGAGTCCACGTTTGTCTTTGTTGTTCGCTAATAGCGGAGTCAGATAGAAAACTTTGGAAAGAGTGAAGCCAGGACCAACAGGGCAACCTTCTCTGCAATTGCAACAAAAATTTCATCTGAGAAATATTTACAACACTGGACGATGTATACACATGAATCTGGAACCTGGATGCTCATTTTTTGATGAAACCATGACTCACTTTTGTACAAACAAAAGAGCCATTGGCATTTAATTTGTAGAACAATTTTGAAGCAAAAGATGAAACTTTTCATCAATTGTAAATATCTGTTTTATGCTTGTCTAAAACACTTCATTTTCCCCAGATTTACACTCTTGAATAAAGAACGTACTCGCTATCCAATTCTGCCACTGTACATTTATATTGTGCTGTTGAGAAAAGGCAAATATCAGCAAATTGGCGTACTGTAAATAAAAATGATCAATAGCACAGTTAGCATAACGCAGAAAGTGAATGAAGTGCTAGTTGTCTGAAACTGTCCATCACCTGATGCTTTTATCTTTTTTACGGTTCTATTTGAATTGTTGGCAATGTGAACATTGATTCCTATGTTTTCTCCATGATGATATAACTAAATAAGTAAACAAACGAGATCATGATCTGCAACAGTGTCTAGGATCCCTAAATCCTCACCGGCATCCAATGAAGTAATTAAATATACCTCTTTGTCTAAAGAAGCTTCCAGGTGAAGCTTGTTGGGGCTCATCATGAACTCTTTGCTGACTTCCACACTCGGCTGTTCACCAGGTTTGCTGGGTGCATACATGATTTTACGGATGGCTAGGCGGACGGAGTTCCTAAAGATTAAAGACTTTCATTATTGCAATGCACAAATAATCTAAAGCTGAGAGCTAATTATAATTAACACACCTTTTGTGCGGTTTATCATCGGGATTGTCTGCAACAAAGGCTTTTAGTTCGTAATCAACTCCACAAGGCTAGAAAAGACAAAGTGAATATTAGTGAATCTTCAAAATAAATTAAAAACATAATACCAAAGCATAGCAAAAAACAGCTTGAATGCAAACGTTACTGTTTACAAATTATTAAAAACAATTTTAAAATTTTCTCACCTTTCCTGTGTCACCGGGTGCAGGCTGCAGAGTGACTGATGCAGGACAGTGTGGCGGAAGCTGAAACATGAAAAGATTTGGCACATTATTGCACTGAAAACAGAGTAACAATACCACCAAAAAACCCTCAAAATTTGGCAATGTCACCTCAAAAAAGAAGGGAAACGCATGAGGTCCAAGTTTTTTGAGTAGCCTTTCTTGAAGCCTCGTCAAAGCTCGCTTCGGCTCCCCTTCAACCGGGTAAATTTGTTCAGAGGCAAGATACAGATCCTTGCGGAATGTGAGACCCAACACATCCAAGTCCTCGCGGCCATAGCGAAAAGCTGCTAGGACGTGTCCAAAAACTTTACGTTCCTTCACATAATCAGGATCCACTAAAACAACGCCATCTGTATCACAAAAAATAAGAGTAAAACCATTGTCAAAGACCTAGGCAAAGCAGTCATCAAAGATTAGGCCAGCGCTAAATGCATTCACGTACATTAGAAAGTGATAACAGATGCCTTTCCCCATCTCACTGATCTCTCTCATATTGTGACTTGGTTTGCTTTCATAATAAGGTTATTTCTAACTATATTTTCATTTATAGCCAATTTACATTCAATTTTTCGTTAAAGATAAAATAAAGATTGAGTCTGGGTCTGGAAAAAGCTGGGTTCTAAATACAATTCATATCCACTTACCAATTGGATCCACATGGGAAATGTGATCCACAAAATCACGCTTTCCAAGGTAGACTGTTATCTATTAATACGAAACGCAGTTATTAATTGGATTCAAGTCGCCATATTAAATCGCTGATAGGCTGTTTCAATCGGAAATTTACAGATAACTTACTTTGCCATTGGGAGAACTCTTCTTGAAAACTCTGAAAAATAAAAGAGAAGGAGGTTGAAATACTGAATTTACATCTATGCATAATTCTCTTGTGCAGTATTTTCAGTGAACTAATTAGCTATCAAAAAAATCTTCTTCTGTTCAGTGTTCAAAATGGCATGAATTGGAGGGCAAAATAAAAAGCATAATTCCAAATTGAATATGAGCAAAGGAAGTAGTGTATTCATTTAATATTCACTTAAAAGTAAAAAAAATTACAGAAACCTACTGAACTTTGCATAGTTGCATTGCTTCGTTTATTGTCAACGTGTCGCTTGAGACGTATGTTAATTAAATTTTTGAAACTGTTTATTACCGAAATTCTCTAGAGATGCATTAACTAAATTCAAGCCTCGTGATTTAGTTACGAATGCAAATGAATCCCTGAAGAGATACATTTTCAGTTGCAGACAATGAACGCTATTAAGTGAGTCTTCTCTTGCTCCACTTCAGGTCTGTCAAATCTTTTATTTCATTTAAACCTCGAAACTGAATTGGTGGAAGATGTCTCATTAGGATGAATGTGGGTCATGCTTTCTTAGGTGCGAAAATATGGTTTCAAAATAAGAATTGCTCCAGTGCGATATCATTGCGCTTTTTGCAATGCAAAGCAATAATAAATAAAACTGAAATCATTGTCTGAGTTTATAGGCCCACAGGGCATCATCAAGATGATATTATCCATTTGCAGTATGCAGAAGAATAAACAGATACAGTGTACATGTAGTCTGCCGGTAAAATTCTGATCACGAATTTTAGAAGAAATTGATGGAGTGACAAAAAATGTCACCAGCTGGCATACAAACATGGTGACTTAAATCGTTACAATATAAGAATGAAACAAGCTCAAATGAAATTAGCATAAATATTCATGATTTGTATTCATGTTCGCATATGATTACGAGCCTGTGCGGGCCTACCACGACAGTTTTCGTAACGTTGCAAACCAAAAAAAAATTTCAGAATTCGCCCTTTTCTCTCATTGTAAATAAATGTCAGTGACCAAAATACATTAAATTCAGAATGTAAAAAGCCAACACCCCATTAAAAATATGCGCCAAATCAGAGCAACGCAGCGACAAATTCTCAAAAAATGTCTACAGGATATTAAAACAAAAGAAAGCACCTTGAAATTGGCATTATCCTATCCAAAAGCTGAAAGGTGTTCAACAGGATGTTCAAAGCAAAAGCACAGCCACCATCACGACACGTCCGAACAATGCACACAACGCCATGAACAACTTGCGTGGGAATTTCTGAGAATGAACTTGGATTGCCTAAATAAGGCCACAAAAAGTTGCTGACTGCATGGTTGCACGGTCAGGTCGCTTGACCTCTTTACGTGTACCTTGACTAAGGAGGTATTTCGAGTAGCATAGACGAGTTAGCAATCAAGACCTGTTGTAACTGTTTACGTAACTCACATACATGTACATGAATCGACATATGGTCAAGCCAAATAGAACTTAGCTGCACAACAATCAAAACTGTGTATACACCTTACATAACAACAACCAATAACTCTATATAGTTTATTTCCATCAGTTCATGTAATAAACAGCGAAATATCAACGCTGCAGAAGAAGAAATATGTTTAGAGCCAAGTTATTTGATTTCGCCACAAACTATTATGTATATGACGTCAGTGATGTTGATGATTCATACGATTTTGCTACACCAGTCGAGCATTGCAGTTGTGTGAAATTCAAATGGCTGTCGTGTCTCGGATAAACTGCAACTCCGTTCTCGTGCAGTTTCGTGGAAGTCATGGCATCAACTAAAGTAACCCGGGCCAAGGGTCAAAGGTCAATCGTGATGATGGAATTTAGTACCACGCAGGAACAATGGGACAATAGCACAATGGAAGAAACAAAGCGAGTAACGTCACAACATGGTCAACCTTCCATTTTGAACGTGAACTCGCAATTATTCACGAGCAAATGAACATGACTGTGTAGCGAGGAAATGCGCTCTGTTGATTTTAAGCACGAAGCGTTTGCCATGGGTCAGCATGCTGTCACTATAGTGTTGTGGAATTTCAAGAAGAACAGTTGGTACTACAGCTACTGGATTTGGTATTGCAAATTCCACGACTTTTTCATGACTTCAAATTTTTGTAATGCCTATATGAATATGGGAACATTCAAGTTTTATGTGATCACTAAGTAGTGATTTGCAAAAGCATTCTCTACCACAGTGATGACATCAGTAACCGGAGAAGGGAAAAAAAACGCCTGGGGCGAACGTTTTTGCGAATCTGGATGACAAATGGCGAATTTGAACCCAAATTTTTATTTTGTGAATCAATCAATGACACTGATGAAAATTTCATGACTTTCGTGACCAGTAGACACCTTGGTGATATGAGGGTTAAATGCAATGGTCAATAGTATGTTCCATCCATGAGTTTGCTTTCGATGGTATCGAATTCGCCAGAAACACAAGAAGCTACTGTGCATGTATTTGTGTAAAGAAATCGATTGACCTATGGATGCCAGGAACACTTGAAGCATATTTCTCAAATTTGATTTTGTGAATCAAGGCAAAAATTCCATGACCTTGTAAATTTCATGCCTTTTCTGTGTAATGAATTTCATTTCATGACATTTCCATGACCGATAGACACCCTGATGCTATGAAGGTTGAATACAATGGTCAATAGCATGTTCCATCCATGAGTTTGTTTATAGATGGTATCGAATTCGCCAGAAACACAAGAAGCTTTTAGTGACAAGAAATCAATCGACCTCTGGATGCCAAGAACATCTTGGAGCATATTTCTCATACAAAAAATAATAAAAAAAACTTCCGTATGCGTAAACTTCGGCACGAGATAAAAACTCCATGCTGTTCACCGTGTTTTTCCACTTGCAAACAAATGTTCAACCAAGTGCATGCCTGTGCCCAAACATCATTAATTGATCCTATCTCAATGTTTTAGCAACACCCTCAGGTCTCTGGATACTGCATCCAATTATAAGTCCAGCCTTGTAGAAAACGGATTCCCCTTAGGTTAGCAGTAAATGAGGCAGAAAACGTAACGTGCCCGAAATACAGTACGGTTATAGAAGCGTCCTCCAATAACCCCTCCAAGAGTGCCAGCACCTATAATTGATCCGTATCACCTCATCGAAGGGCATTACTTTCTGATAAGCATTTATATTGCTCATCCTCGTTACACTGTATTACTGCATGGAAGCCGAACAACGTACATGTGTAGGCGCACATGGCTTGGGCAGATCATGAAAATAATGGCTGGCAATTCCGCAGAAGAAATCAGGGAATCTTGGCCATAAAGTGCGCCTACTTGCCATTGGGAGCACTTAAAGCAAAAGAACACGATTGGTACACGCGAATTGGATTTTATGTGTGCACAGCAATTAGATCCTAACGTTACCACTCGAATCCCAATGTACCAAAGATGGTGACTCGTTCCAAGAATGGCGCCTTAAAATTACTACGGTTTGCTTGAAAATGAATTTCACTAAACAATGAAAATTGGCATGTATGGCTACAGTCAGTGAACTTCCCATAATTAGGTCTGAAATTGTTCATGTACGTTTCACAACCTTCATCTGCATATACCGATTTCACGTAGTTTCACAATACATCAGGTGAATTCTACATTTGTAGTTTCCTAAAATTAAAAGTTTCAAACTTCTCAAATCATATTCTTTGTTATTGTCAAAACCACCGATGTGGTAGAAACTGTCATTACAATCCACTCATGGAATCAAAGTAAGCCCATTCGGAACCATACTATTGGTCGTATTTCTTGCATGGCATCAAATATTGGAATTATCTTCCAAAGGACATATGTAGCCACAAATTCAATTTAACAATGAATATGATGACCATCCTAATGCGGTGGTAATTGCCGATTAAATTGGGCTGTTGAATTTCACCACCTACCACATGTACATTTATTCACTTAATGATTGTAGATACTGAGTCGAATTGAACTGAATTGAAAAAGCACCATGCAGGTCATGCGTGTTAAAGCCTCGTCAACACCTAGGAAACGATTCCTAGAAACAAGGCTTCTGGAAACAGATTTCCTCAAAATGTTTCCGCATTTCCAGCAAGGAAATGTGTTTGAGTAAACATCTGAGGCCTGTTTCCTTGCTAGAAATGCGGAAACATTTTGAGGAAATCTGTTTCCAGAAACCATGTTCCTGATGTGGACAAGGCTTAATTAAGAGTTGCGGAGCTGTTGGCATGTTGGTCATGCTGTCATCACACACGAACGTGCAGAGAAAAAAAGCAGTTTCTTAGTGACCGTGATCTTCAAAAACTTGAGACAAGATTGTCGGAACGTTGCTGGAATTAAGACCGCTATACTGCTATTTTCTTTCCACTCGCCTCCACACCATTCAATTAAGGAAAAAGCTGATATCACAATCGTTAAGCGCCACGACAGCGCAACATTTTAATTAAGAGAGTCAGAGAATGTTGGTAAACCATCGATTTTTTTTGCAGCGCCTTATTGTCCACGCAATCACCATTGTTGAAAACCGAGCCTGGGTTGGATTTTCCAATGATACAAACTGGAATGCCGTCGGCACGCACAAAAGATCACTCGACAAAATAGTGAAACTGCAAAATCTGCAGACATTTCAATAGGTTATTATCTGCTGCATGGGCTAGAGGCATGATGCGCTGCAGGGATTTACTTCTCGTATATCGTAACGCAATAAGGAAGTTGTTGGGATGGTGAACAAAAGCTTGCCATAAAGAATTTCCGGAGAAGCTAGGACCAATGGCTATCGACGCATTAATTGTCAACTGGACATGGTTTGGGCCATTAGTAACAGTCGAGCGAGCCGATTGTGGAAAGGCCCATACGAAAGCGAGCCATTGATCTATGACGTCACGACCTGAATTGGATGACTTAATGCAGTTTAAAGATGTTGTCAAAGCTAGCTGTCAGGCAGAATACACAGGTAGAATAATATAGGAATTATACGAAAAGAGGAAAAAATATAGGAAAAGAAAGAAAAATTGGAAAAGAAGAAAAAATATAGGAATTTTATCTAAAAAAATATCAGTAAATGACTGGAGTTTAGAGCATTTTCTACTTTTGAATTGTAATTGCTCCAAAGCATGTGGCCAGTTGGTATACAATTCCTACAATGTATCGCACTTTTCACATTTTTTCACACGCAAATTGCTCATTTTTCCCCTAATTTTCCCAAAATATTTCAGAAATTCAGAAAAAAATCAAATTTCCATGAGCTAAACAGTGCAGCTGTTATCAAACTTCAAACCCCGACACACACAAATTGAAGAATGAAACCTATTCACTGTATGTGTGGCATGAGTGAAAATTAATAGTGAAAAGTTCATAACACTTCATAAATAAATTAACATTTAAGAGAACGCCGGAGGTGAATTAAAAAAAAATAAACATGAATTTTTAAGGCAATCTTACAAATATTAACATTCAAGCAAATGCCGAAGTCAATTTAAAACAATTCTTTTTGGAAAAACCACACCCAAATGATGAATTTTAGCTTGCTTTTTTCTAACAAAATGGTATGGGTTCAAATATTAATAGGGAATACCGTAGGCAATTTTTTTTAAACCAAACTAGACCAGAAATGATAGTTTAGCATTAATTTTGGTGCGCCGCTGTCGAAATTTTTTTTAGAAAAATCAGATCTCAAATGATGGATTTTAGTCAATATTCTTTTTTTTAGAAAAGCAATATGTATTTTAGTTTGCTACAGCAGTCTGCAATAAGATATAGGGACAAAAATAGGATTTTTTAATGCATGTACAAGGCTGTATTGTAGGATTACCTCAAAAATATAGGAAATATGGGAATCACTTGACGGCTTGCCAAAGTCATCAGGGGCGCCACGCAATTAATTGCACAAGCTTAATCCGGATTTGCTGGCGAATTTCCACATAAGGTGACGTTCGCAGTGCCATTTCCATTTCACGGGAATTACTGTAATCCAGTTGAATGGCTAAGCCATCGACCGGTTATAAAAGCCGGAAAATGAGAAGGATTTCAGTTTTTCCTGCTACTGGCGCAGAAAACCATTGCAAATATTTATTCCTAGACATATTTATCTTTTCTCCTATCGACCGTGTACGCGTGAAAGCCACACCAGGGCGGATAAATGGGGATGAAATCGCATTTACGAGCAAATATGCAGAGCAGAAAATTCCCTCCTTGGACCGCAAGTTGCAAAAAATCCCATATAAGCGAAATTACTCCATCTTCTGTTCACTTAGACGCTCGGATACTTTTTATTCCAGCTATCCAATTTATTTTTGCATTAATATTCGCCATCCATTAGGCTAAGAGGTAAGCGGAATAAATTAAGGGCCCGAAAAGGCAAGGAAATAAAATCGTGTTAAATAAATAACACCTATGGCCATCAAATCCAGAGCTCGTTCCAGATTCTTTGATTGAAATGCAGTGGGCTCCGCTTTTGATAACAATAGGCAAATGATTCTAATAGCCGAGTCGGAAGAAAACGCGATTATTTAATTTGAATTCTTATACTGTACATACTGTACATGTACATGTATACTGTACGGCCGATAATTGAACTTTATAAAGCTATTTACAACTAAAAAAGTCATTAATGGTTTGCGTACGTTAATAAAATTCTCGTATTTATGCATTTATTGAATTTCAAAATCAATTGATTTATGCTGCACACCTAGTTAAACTTAGTAAATCTCAGCTCTTTTTGGTGGTTTGTCAACTAAGATGCACTTTCATATTCGTCAACATCAAAATCATTTTCATCAGTCAACTCTGGTTGATTCACACAATCTGGCAAGAGTCAGATTTAGTCATTGGGGCTTCTATTGCAATATTTTCGTCAACGAAAATCGAAAATTTGGGAGAATATTCCTCGAAATTTTCGATATTCATAGCAGATGGGAATTTAGACATTTTCTTCGAAAACTTCTCATTCCTCATGTTTTACGAATCCTCCATTAGGGAAATTGATAACAATAAGCGAATTGTTGATTACAATAACCGATAATTTCATTGTTTATTTGTATCGAAAACAAAATAATGATAATATTATTCGCGATCACATTTATCAGGAGTTCGGACAACACGTTAGCAGGGCTCCCACAGCTTTAGTAACATTTTATTCCCTAACTTTCCCAGGTTAAAATTTTTATTTTCCCTTGACCTTTAGTTTTCCCATCGGCCAGTATTGAATTTGTTCATTAAAAAAATTCTCGCAACATCAAAATATTACTGCACTTTCTTAATTCGTATTTTTCATTAGGAGTATACTGAGATGCTCGAAATTTATTTTAATTTGGTAAATTTCGATATTGACATACAGAAGCTAAATGCATGTAGCCTACATGTAGAAGCAACCAATTTTGGGCCACTGCACCTAAAAACCCGTCACGCCATAATCGCTATAGGAATTCCCTAAACTTTTTGAAAAAATTTCAAAATTCCCCTGACTTTCCCAGGTTTCCCAGTCAATTACCCTGACTTACCTGATGGGTATTAATCCGGTATGTATACATCTTGGCCGTTTGGAATGCCTAACGCAGACAAGGGCAGACAAGGACATGGTTAGGTTAGGGTGGGTTGGGCATTCCAAACGGCCAAGGTGGATACATACCGAGTTAATAACTCGATGGGGCCTGTAAAATAGGTCTACATTACGAAACTGGTGCATGTATTCGAAACGTACGTGAGTCTGGTATTTCGGTCCGCGTGAGGGCCGAGAATGTATCTTGTTTCGATACTTTCGGTTGTACCTAAAAATGACTTTTGTAACGCCTTGTTCCTCGTGATCATATGGGGACATCAGGGTCGAGTTTCCGATTAATTATATCCTTTGAATGTGTTTTCTACTTTAGTGTAATAGAATTTTTACAAAGTCATCAAACGCAATTGGCTTATTTATCGGAAGACGGTTGCTTATCAGAAGGAAATTGCGTATGCATGCTCGCCACACGTCTTCAAAAAGCAGGGGCAATTTAGTCTTAAGTGGAGTTAAGTGACTTGTTCTTAATGCCCTTCTAATTTATGAGTTTAATCGCTCGACAAGCATTGATCAGATATGACGCAAGATGACGCTAGATGATAACTATCAATCGGTCCTATTACAGCTTAATTGAAAGGGTGGGCTAGGAACTCATCGATGCACTAGATATTATCTCCTTTTACAAGATTGCTGTTACGACAAAATTACTCAATCTCAAGCTCGGAAATCCAAACGTCATGTTGAAAAGACATAATTATTCTGCAACAATGGACATCGGGTGTTCATCAAACATCCCATTCACTTTCGACACATGTAGGATGTGCGATAGAAATGAAAGCAATTTTGGAGAATTGAATGAATCCTGGTCGTGGTGAAGTATAATTTACTTTCGAAATAGGCCTACATGTATTCCACAAATCGGACAAATATTGCATTATCACATCATCTTGTATATAATTTGGGTGCAATGAATAGCACTTGGCTAAATCGAGCCAATTTAACCTATTTTAGCTCTGAGGAAGGTAGGTTATTACAGTTATTAGTAAAGGGTGGTCGCACAAACTTGTGTATCGTCCAAACTTAAATCTACTTTTCGTTTTATACATAGCCAATAAATGTCAGCAGCGGCTGAGAAGTTTGGTTGTTAACCGAGATAAGCATTTTTTATGGTAATTTCTGACAAAAACTGCATCCCTGGGTAGGAGACGAGATCCAATCAATGATGTTTTTAAGCCATGGAAAGTCATAAACAATGGGAGAAAGACATCAAACAGCTGCCTCTGTTGTCTCGACAACAATAATTCCAATGGCAGACGTTTGCCATGGCAGCATCAGAATAGTGAAAGAGTTCAAACAATGGGCTCCAATGATGAGTAATTCAGGCGTGATGCAAGCAGTATGCAAACGCTAGATAAACATCTCGAGAAATAGTACTTTTTCATGCCGCAATAATGTTTGGAGCCCATTATTAGCTTCAAGGCAAAAGTCATTGTTAAGCTAGCATCACCTCGTACGCAGAATTATCATCTTCAACTTATCTGGAATGGCGAATATTTTTTTAAATCTTGATGATTTACAGACCTAATTTAAATTAAAAACGAGTTTTTGTCATGCTCGTGCACATGACTGACAATAACGATGTAGAGTGCAATCGGCCATTACTTGCTACGTTACCGGATTTGACCTATGGCAATCAGAAATTGTTACATAAGTCAATGAAACTTTATCCATATGTTCGTGCGCAACAGCAGTTTGCATGACCCATATAATTGCTCGCCCATCTGTTCCATTGCAAGCTGATCTTTAGTTACAGCCATAATCACTCCAGACACGATATGACTTTAGAAATTACGCATGCAATGTACACCGGCATAACGAGCACACATTTATGAATAAAACGAAACCAGCTTAAATATACATGCGATTACACACGAAATCGGAAATAGGGTTGGTGGCTAGTGTTTGGAAAAGCAGTGGCATTATAGGCTACAATATTACGGGTATTACCTGATTAGTGATCACAGCATGAACCATGGCATTTCAAGGATACTGAACTTCTTGCACGTGCCTCACATATGCAACGTTACAGATGTTATGACCAACCACCCATGCATCACAGGTGCGAGTACACAGATGTATACATGTACCGAGAAACTGACTATTACTAATACACTAATACCAAAAGGTTGCGACCTGAGAGGTTACCAATGACACTTATTGGCTGTTGACTCGGTGTGTCTATTAGTTTTTGTTTTGTCAGCTTATTACACATTGGATCTTCTGAGAAAATCCCAAGCTATTTATTGTTAGGCCCATCTATTCAATTCGCTAATATATTTGACAATGACAGCAACTAATCCCTGCGGCTAAATTTCCAGGTGGACGGTCTGCCCGCTGGCGTTGGTGATGGGCCCAATAGGTGCGAAAATAGGCCAACGTTAAAAATTCCACAAACAAACAAACAATTACAATCATGAGACATTTTTTTCAATGGCTGTGCCAAACATTTGATGGCGAGTGCGACCTCCCCACACTTTGCAATTTCACCCTCGACGTGGGAAGCCCAAATCACACTAATTGTCGCAGTTTTTCGCCAATGTCGTCTTCCATCAACAATCAAACTCATGGTCTTCAGCACCGAATTCCAGGCACGTCTCACGTCTCCAAAATTGAGCGCAAATGGGGGGTTCAGAGGCTTCCAGTGTTTGTCGCTGCGACGTGTCTGCCATCGCCAATGCGACATTGCGACGCTAGAGCCAACGTCTTTGCTGCCCCATCTTGTTAGACAATAAGACCGGAATTACGGTGTCTTGCGACTGAGTTACGAAGCGCATGGATTGGTGGGTCATACGCAAATATGGCCGAGAGATTGACGGTGAAAGTTGCATCTACGTGTCCTGAAAATCAACTTTGGCATACTTTGAAAAACAAAGAAAATAAGAACAAGAGTCTTGACATCGTTGCTTCCCCTTACAAAAAATGTAACGGTGGTTTTAAAGTTGCTAGTAGGCAGGTTACAATTTGTTTGTATTGTTTTGTTATCAGAAACGTGTTTCAACAGGTATCAAATCAGTCTGATCGGGTGCAAAAATACCTATCATAGTTTTCAGAGGGAAACCTTGCAGTGTACATTTTGGAAACCTATGAAATAAATTGGATGTAAAGGAAACCTTTCAACTACCAATAATGAAACTTGAAAGAAATCATCATAGGCTCATGGAATTGATGGAAGTCATGAAAAGGCCATGAAATGAGATCCAGATCATGGAATACATCAGGGTCATTGAAATGTCAGGAAATTAACATAAGGGTAATGGAAAAGTCATGAAATTGACATCAGGGTCATGGAAAAGTCATGAAATTTACATCAGGGTCATGGGAAAGTCGTGAAATTTGCATCAAGAGTTATGGAAAAGTCATGAAATTTAAATCAGGGTCATGGAAAAGTCATGAAATTTAAATCAGGGTCATGGAAAAGTCATGAAATTGACATCAGGGTCATGGAAAAGTCATGAAATTTGCATCAAGAATTATGGAAAAGTCATGAAATTTAAATCAGGGTCATGGAAAAATCATGAAATTGACATCAGGGTCATGGAAATGTCATGAAATTGACATCAGGGTCATGGAAAAGTCATGAAATTGACATCAGGGTCATGGAAAAGTCATGAAATTGACA
>JAQGAF010001083.1:0-35543 GCA_034687865.1 Kryphioiulus occultus | reverse complement strand
GCTTTATTCGGTCCAATATGTGTACCAATATACCCTGACCAATGACAAATATCAGCACAGTTATATTGGTACCAATATTTGCAATATGTTGACCAGTATTACCTTCTTTATTTCAAATATCATCGATATTGGAACTCATACAACCAAATAATATTGGTTTTACTGGTTATTTCACGGGGGTTTGTACTAGGTGAATTTTACCTAGGCAGCCCCTTAAATTCATGGCGCTGATAGTGTTAGAAGCATTGATATTGGCTAGGTTCCAATTTGCCAGATAGAAACCAGCTAGGCCTACATATTATCGAGGTCAATTCTTTTCAGTCGTACAGTTTCCGAGTGAAGCTGTAGAAACTTTCAATCCAAAAATGAAGAAAATTCAATGTTTTCATACGTGCAACACTTAGTGTAGGCATTGATTGTGTAATAATTTCGTTTCAAGTTGTTAATCACGCCTGACAACCATGGAAGATGATCGTTTGCGAGTTGGTATAATTGGTGCGGGTGCAGGAGGATTGGTCGCATGTCGCCAATTCTTAGATGAAAGCAAGTTTGACGTCACCGTTTTTGAGCAGACTGGGGCCATCGGAGGTACCTGGGTTTACATGGACTCAGTTGAAACGGATCCAAATGGATTAGGCCTACCTATCCATTCCAGCATGTACAAAAACCTTGAGTGAGTTTATGAATATTTTTGGCAAAATATTGTGGAAAAATCGTGCATGTGGAAATTATTTGCATGCTATAAATCGCCAACCTTGTTTAGATCACATGATGTTCAGAAAGTAGTCCTTGCTAACTTTCTGAACACCTTGTGAAAGATTATTTCAATTCAAAACTTACAAGAATAAATAGGCCAATGCCAGAATTAAAATAAATAAATAAGCATTGCTAATAAAAAAGGTTTAACAATTAATTGAAATGATTTTAGAACTAACCTTCCAAAAGAAGCAATGGCCTTTCTAGATTTTCCATTCCCAGAAGAAGGAAAATCGTTTCTACCGCATGCTAAGGTCTTGGAGTATTTGGAAAGTTATTGTCAGCATTTTAAGATTCTGCCTCATATCAAAGTATGAACTGGTTCACGTTTTTTCAGTTGTACCTCAATTGGAAGTAAAATGACAGTTATCTTTAACTTTTCGTTACATTTCTGATATCCAGTTTAACACAGTGGTTGTAAAGGTCACACCGATCTTTCACAGTCGACAGTCTATGACCTGGGAAGTTGTTGCCCGAAACGTTATCTCTGGAGACACCCAACCATTTCTGTTTGATGCTGTTGCAGTTTGCAATGGGTAAGGACTTACAATATTTAATTTGATAAGGTATGACGTTGTTTGTATTCCGTGTTGCAGCATTTGACCTCACAAGTCATTGCTTTTGAACCTTGGAATTTATAGTAAAAAGAATAAACTTTGGTTCCCTTCTTTTTAGTGTTGTTTTCCTTAATTCTAATGGTGTTATTTTATTTCTGTGTTCCAGCCACTTTGCGATTCCAAGATATCCTGAAATTCCTGGAATGGCAATATTTTCTGGAATTCTTCTTCATAGTCATTCATATCGATCACCGGAGCATTTTGCAGGAAAATCTGTCGCCTTATTAGGAGCAGGACCATCTGGCGTTGACATCGCCTTGGAATTGGTTGTCTGTGCATCAGAGGTAAGCTTAATAATCAGCATTTGATTATTTAAATTCCAAATTAAATTAATTGCAAACCCAAGAAAGGTTTTATTCGCTAGGTGTATCTATGCCATAAATCTCCAATGTCTGTGCAAATGGGAGAAAGTAAGGTGATACAAATGTTCTGGCCAGTATCTTGCGATGCTCAGGGTGTTCATTTTGAAAATGGAGCTTATATCACTGTGGATGTTATCATCGTTTGCACTGGTTACGATTACACTTTTCCATTTTTGGATCGATGTTGTGACGTAGCAGTGGTTGAGAATCGTGTTGTGCCACTGTACAAGCATTTCCTGCACACCAGATATCCAATGGCCATTTTCGGAGTTCCCTTTGGAGTTTTGCCATTCCCTTTAATGGACATTCAATCTCAAGTTTTTCGAAAGATTGTAGATGGCACGCTGAAATTGCCCACTGAAAGTGAAATGAATGCGGATACTGAATCCGAATTGAAGGACTTTTTGAATGCCGGCAATGCAGCGAGGCATTTTCATAAGATGGGGTATCAAAGATTTGAAGCGCTCATGACAGGCTTAGCCGAGCTGGGTAACTTGGAGCCGTGCAATCCAGCAATTCATAAATTGTTTAAACACATGCATTTCGAACGAATACGTAATCTGGAAAATTATCGTAGAGTCAACTATGGAATTGCGGGAGAGGAATTTTATATTAAAGGCGCTAGTGCCGATGACCAATGAAAGTTCAAAACATACATGCGTAGATCTTAAAGATCAGTAATTCACAGAAAAATCAAAAAGTTGCTGGGTTATGATGTACCAAGTATGTGCGAATAATCAAAACGCATCCTGGCTATTGCAGCTCATAAAATTATCTTAGTGCATTTTGTCAGTTGTTTATTTTGTATTTAGAAAATATCGGTTTAAATATAATAATGTTACAAATAAAACGTTTAACGAACGACTACAGCCTGATATCAGAGTACACACTGGCACCGCTGCTTCCACTTCGAACAGATGATAATCGTATGTGTCCATTTGATTCCTATGTAGAAAAAAAAAATGTTCATAATAAACTGATAAAAAGTTGTCAAGTCGGCATTGCAGAGATATGGACCTGAAATTGCAAGGAGGAGTTGTCGAATGTGGAATATTCTTTTTCGCTGGAATCCCACTCTGTTTCCGGCCAGATGTATTTTCGTTCTTCCAGCATTTTCTTTAACCGCCTGTTATCTCTGTCAATGAGAAACACTTCAAATGTCTGCGCACTAAGGGGTCAAATTTTATCAAGTTGCATTGAAAACTTAACGTTCTTTACCTGTATCGTTTCACAAAATAAATTAATAATCCAAGTAAAAGAAGTCCGAGCAGGACGATCCCAAATATCTCTCCTGGAGTCATCTCCTTTTTGTCTAGGTTGTGTACGACATGAAATGGTCATAGTTAAATAAACAGTAGCGCTCTTGGCATCAAGGTTAGATCAGTGATTAGATACTAGGGCGCTGTTCTGTCTAATCACAGTGTCAATTTGGTAAAGATACACAAGTGTGAAATTATTGAAATCGTGAGAAACATTACTGCGATGTTTGAAATTGTTCGCCGACGTGCGTCACTTGAAACCGAGCATAAGGCTGGTTTTAAGTTTGAGGATTATTAAGCTGAACGAAGTCCATATACAATGTACTTTGCCATGAAAGCTTGTGATTTTGAACTCAACTCAGCTGTAGTTAATCAAATAATCTCCCCATGTAACCCAGATGGCGCTGTCCTCTTATAATTTATATTCTCAGTTTATTGGCAAATGTTGGCACTATTATAGAAATTATTGTTCTTGGGAAATTAGTAGAAAAAGCAACCATATTGCCAAATTTTAATATTTTTACCTGATTCACATCGAAAATCAAAGGTTGTGTATTTATAGCCTGGCTTGCATTGGCATATATTTAATTCGCATTCAGAATGTTCGTCATTTAAGTAGCACTGAATGTCTTCGCTGCACCTCTGACCTATGCGTCCTGTAACAATATTAAAAGATGAAATGGGAGCAAAAAGGCATTAGTTTCATTCTCCTGTGGAGACCGAATCATAAATATTCCACTGATTCTTATGATTCAATCTCCACATTGTCCTTGTCTCCAAGAAATTTAATTAATAATTTTATATCAAACTGCAAGTTTCTACGTTTCTAATGGTATATTATCAGAATTTTTTTTTTCAAAGGAATCTTGGAAGACAGGCTGTAAAGTGATTCCTATATTTGCTATATTTTTGAGGTAGTCCTATATTTTACTGCTAACTGCTGTGGCAAAAAAATATAGCAGATACTGGCAAAAATTCATCATCTAAGATCGGCATTTTCTAAAAATTTCGTTTTCTGCGCGCCTTTTCTGAAATATTTGGTGAAAATTTTGATCAAAATCAGATATATGCGTATGAAGAAATGTTAACAAAAATCTGATATCTGCATACGAAAAAGAGTGAAAAATTGTATACGCCTGGCCACATGCCTTTGAGCAATTACAATTAAAAAGTAGGAAATGTTCAAAATTGCAGTAGTTTACTGAGTTTTTTGTAAAAAAAAATTTCTATATTTTTTCCTTTTTGTTATATTTTTTTTCATTTTTCCTATATTTCCTATATTATTCTACCTCTGCACTGCTTTACAGCCTGAAGACTGTAAAATCCCAAATTTTACTTCTCAGAAGGATTATTGTTTGGTTCCTTTCTTTTTCCCAAATAGCAAAGGGTTTTAAAAAGGGGTTATTGGGTTGCATGAAATTATTCTTCCATAAATAGAGTAGGTCCTAATCAAATGAATGTACATACATGAGGGAAAAGTTAGTTAATACAGTAAGCCGTTGCGAAACCTCCAACGCATTTATCATTTACTGTCACAATATGCTTTGGCAATGGCTAACGAATTTCTAAATTAAATAGATTTTTATAAGAATTCTAAAATAAAATGAACGTGTAGTTTTTCTTACGTAGATCCACGCACTTGACTTCAGTATCATTGTCTTCACTGTGGAGGATAAAGCCTTCACATTCACAAATATGTGACAATGAGCAGTTGTAATTTAATGCGGCTCTAGCACACTGCATGTCAATGTAGCACATCATTCCAGGTTCGGCCGCTTTAAAATATAAAATGAAAAATAGTCTATTGTTAATTAATTCATTTCTTAATTCAACACATCTGCTTGTAAAATTGCTGAATGTGGCCATTGTTTCAAATTTAGATTCTGTTACAGTTGTATAGTTATAGTAACAACGAATATTCAATCTAATGCTAATTGTTCAATTGCAACAGCATCTCCATTCCATACCTGTTAAACACGCACTGGTGTTACTACTAATGTCCATTGGGATATCGTAGGGTTGTACACATTGACATATACTGTTTTCACATGTTGAATTGTAGGCCATGCAATCTGATGAATTGCTGCAATTATCTCCTAAACCTACTCCTGAAAACGCGAGTTTAGAATCAATCATTGGTTTGTTTAGCAAAATCTAAATCCTTGAAATTGTCGTATTACCTTGCTGATCTTCGTCTATTTTGAAAACTTGTACAAGCTCTTCGATTTCATCTGTTGGTCCTGGTGGGGGGTTAAAAAGCTGGATGTAAAACTGATAATAGGCAGCATAATATTCGCTTAATTCCAGGGAGTAAACGGATGTATAAGGAGCAATATCCTTCACGCTGATGTTGTCCACGATTAAGTAAGAAGACGTGTGGTTTTGGACATCATAAGTGAAGTCTGAAACGGAAGGAGTGCTGATCGCCAATATCACAGGGCAGTGAATCTGTATCTCAGAAAAGTAACTTACACAGCCAGGCATAATATTTTGTAAGACTTAGCGGGGCAGTCTGAACCGTGCATTGCAACGTGCATGTTCCATTTACTTCAAAGTCTCCAGGAGTGCAGTTGTGTACATTTATGATTTCTGAAGCATCTAAAATGATGAAAAAATATTAAATAACATGGTAAAAAGACTAGTCTGTGCCGTAAAATAACTTATTTTGTCAGTATATTCAGAAATTCACTTACGTTCTACGTAAAGGTCAATTGATGCCTTAGGCGAATTAACTGGCTGTAATGGGTTCACTGCCATACATCTTTTCAAAACAAAATAAAATTACAAGAATTTTAATGAAGGAATGTGATTCTTAGGAGAAAAAAAATGCAGACTTGGTTTGTTCAAAGCTTATGATCTTTTGCTAATCAATTCAATTCAACTCAGTACCCTACTATCAGTAACTGAATACCGTGTGGCAGGGGGGTGTAATCCATCAACCCAATTTAATCGGCAATTACCGCCGCATTAGGGTGGATGCAACCACCATCATTGTAAAATTGAATTTCTTGAAGCTTAAGGCTGTCTTTTGGAAAAGCATTGACTTTGTCTTGTGCAAAAATGCACCTTTAACATGTTGCTCACATTATTTGGCCATTACATGCATATGTTCATAGAAAGATAGCAAACTAATACAGGCTTACTCTGCTTTTATATAGGAATTTCGCCAGTCAGTTGTAAATGTTACATTGCTGAAAAATCCGTTGTTTGAAAATGTCAGTTGAGCATCATATTGACTCACAACTCTCAAGTTAATAAGTGGTGGTGGATAGCCCCCAGAATAGCAGGAAATTTCAACATCCTCTCCATTTTCAAAAATTGAATCCGACTTTGAGGTATTCAATACCAAGGCGTCTACAAAAACAAAATTAATAATGAGTAAAAATGTCTATGATCCGTTTGGGCATGGCAAAATACACTCACCATCGACAATGTATGCCAGAAGTGGAGGACTTTCACCAATTCCGTTTTCGTTTTCTGCTTTGCATTTGTAAGAATATTCCCAACCATACGAAATTACAAGAAGGGTCGTTTGATAAACATTTTCGGAAATCAATTCCTCCGATATTTTGAAGTTAGTTTCGTCTGCAGTTAAAGTTTCTGTTCCATTGGACCATAGATGCTCTTCAGAAATCCAGAATAACTTTTGTCATTTTACAAGACGAAATTCGACTTATTCGTCATTATTCATTTTTTTTGTAATTAATTTCCATATGTGACATCATACGTGATTTACATTAACTGACCTTTTCGCATCCATTTAATGACAGGTCTTGGGTTGGCTCTAAATATGCAGGTAAAATTAACTTCAACGCCTTCATTTGTTATTCCAATGGAGAAGTTATGTAGGACTAATGCTGGTGCAACTTCAAAAATATAAATGTTGTTAATATTGAAGTTATCGAACCAAGTTAATTTGCATGATTCTCATTTTTATTCGCAATTTTGTATAACCCTTACTTTGATATCCTGTGACATTGAAAATATGTTCAGCACCATCTCCATTGGCATCCTTGCATTTATAAAATCCTTGCTGAAAATTATCTAATTGTAATTTGGATGACACTTCTATGTCATCGACTATTGTGATAGGCTGCAACTCTAATTCAGAACATTGATCAATAAGTTGGCAGTCTGAAATTGATGAAAATGTTATTATAATGGTTAGATTAAACTAAACAAATTAAATTGCTTATTGAACTTTGTCTGAAATTTCAAATTATATTTTACTTACACTCCCAAATAACATGTTGTGGAACAGGAAATCCTGTAAATTGGCAAGCGAGTTCGCATTTTGGAAAATGTCCACTGATGGAAGTACAATTCTGCTGAAAACTCAGTGATGGTCTTGCTAAAATTGCAAAAAGGAATGAAAAGAAAATTAGGACCCATGGCCATTCTACCTTATCTTAACACAAAGTTACAAGTTACCAACATACAGTTTACTCTCAGTGTAAAATTAGTGCAAGCTGGTGAGATGGCCTTTTCAGGATTTTGTAACAAAACACAGCACCTAACGCAGAAAACCAACACATAAACAAAGCAATTTCGATATTAATGTTTGTAAAATAACAAAATTCAATATCAAACAAACTTGTATGGAGAGTTGTTGTCGGTTTCCGTAGCCCAAAAAGTAATCTCACTCGTGCTATTTACACCATCTTTGAAAGTATTGAAAGTCACATCTTTGTGATTTTCCTTGATGCCTGGCAATTTCCAAATTAAATTGGAGCCTGCATAATAACTGCATTCTGCTGTGATTAGGTCACCTGATGATACGACGTTTTTAGCGTTAACCATCAACACTGAAATCGTATAAAAATAAAAATAAGTTATAATAGCAGCATGGGTGAGATTTCATTCTCTCTTCAATCTTTAACTAGTATGTTTGGTAAGAGAATAGCAATGACCTATTTTTACAAACTATAGTGGATTCATCAATATGATTATTATGACGGACATGTAAACATTTCTTTGAAGGGCACTTGTCATTTTTATTTCTTGTATCAACCTGGTATCTTTGAAAACGGCAGTTAAGAATTTTGATTTCGAGAATGATTGATGTGCAATATAAACCTTGGTTAAAATCGAATCTAAAGAAAGCTTACCAGGTGGTGAATTGAGCCAGATAACCCCATCTTCAAATCCTTTGGAATTCACAGCAAGACAGGTGTATTGGCTGGCATAAGATTCTTGAAATGATCCAACAGTGAGGATGCTTGTGCTTATAGTTTCATTGGTTTGTGAAGAAATTTCTGTCACCTCGAATTCTGCCTTGATTCTTAATCCCACTGTCGATTATTGCGTTTTTTAAATTAAAATTATTTAACATCATCAGAAAGAAACTTGAACAAACATACAGTACCTTGGTTGTGCCAAGATATTTCTGACAAAGGCCAACTCTCGAAGCTGCATACGAATTTTCCGACCCATTTTCCATTGAGGAACTCTATTGAAGAACTAGTGTTGATTAGACGAGGTGCAGCTATTGAAATTAAAATTAAAATGAATGTCTGATTCACATAGATTTGCAAACCCATTATGAAATCTTGATGGGATGATCATTTCAAGAAGTAATATGATCATCGCAAGTAGTAATATGATCAAATCACAGATTTGTGGTACTTACAGTGGTTGTTCTCAATGCCATCGATATCTAATTCAGTATATTGCAATTCTTCAATTGGGTTGTAGAATTGACATTTTATGAATAAAGTTAGAAATAAAATGAAGACTAGATAGTCACCAAACCGAACGTTACCTGCCATTACTGGCCATTAACGGTAGTTTTTTCAACACTGCGTATAATCTGAAATCAATTTATGTTCATCTTGATTTATCGCGGTGTTTTCTTGGTTACCGAGATAAAATTCTGTTATCATCGATGTGTCATTAGAGATGTAAATTTTACCTTGCCTAGCACTGGTTGATTGAGCGGAAATACTGGGAAACCAAACAATGAGGGTAGTTTTGAAATACCTTATCTAATGAAAAATACCTTTTATAATATTTTAGTGAAAATATTGAGCCTTGAGCTCATTTTTGTGTTTGGTATTATTCATTCTTTAAGCTTTACAATATTTCCAATCGGCTATAGTGACAGAGATAACGGAAATAGTTTTGAATAAAATGAAAGGTTCTGTACCCTGTTCCCTCTTGCATCAGCATAGTCGTGCCAAAAATCACAAAAAAATATAAATACAAATTAGTATCGCGGTACTAAGTGGTTTGGAATGACATGTGCTTCTAGCGTTTAAAAGTCACTCCATCAATTGCTGCAAAAACGTATGAGTTATTAAAAATATTTTTATTGGCAAATAAAATATGTACACTGAAAGCATTTTTCTTCCTGTATGAACAGTTGAATTATTGGTACTGTATGTGTTTGAGATGAATTTTATCTTCGTGTGCTATATAGAAAAGAAATTATCCTTTAGCAAAACGTTTGAATAAATTTGTAAAATTAAGTTAATTCTCACATTCTATGATTTTCTTATCAAACCATGACGTAATTTTTATACATAATTAATTGTAGTTCTAGATAGGCGTAAAAGAAACCGTTTTTTCTCAAAAAGGTAATTAAATTGCGTGAAACCAATGGTTATCAGTAGACTAGTGTTGGCATTGGACGAAAGATTTTCAGACAATCCGTAAACTATAAACATTTTCAAAAATTTAAACTAATGAAAACTATATATCTAGTCCAGCAACATTACTTTCTTTGATAAAAATAAATAATAACGACGTACTATTAAACCCTTCTCAAAATCATGGTTATTCAGGAAGCAAAAGAAAATCATAATGAACTATTTGTTTTCAAAAATGATATTTACGTGCAAAAGATTACTACTGCAATCGCAATAGCTATCACTGCTGCCGTCCCTAGAACAATTCCAATAACTTCCCCAAAAGTAACATCATTGTCGTTATCATCAGGGTACACGTTTGGGGTGTAACTTGTGCTATCTGAAAATAATCATTATGGTAAATACTTCCAATGTTTAAATAGGGTAGTCGAAACTTAAAGAAACACCATGGACTATCAATTACGATTATTTCAAGCATAGACATTAAAACGAGAAACCAGTTTTACCTAAAATCGGGTATCTCAAAACATAAAAGTCCATTTTTTTGTTAAATTACTTAAAGATGTTATAGACGATTTACTAATCAACTTACTTATGCAAAAATCCAATGTGGCATTATAAACATAATCATCAGTGCACCCACAAACATTTTCATAGCACCATGCATGCCAATGGGCCAGAGTGCACTCCTCGCTGTATTCACACGACTGTCCTATGATAGCTGTGAATACAATGATAGTTTTATAAGACTAGAGCTTTCACACTTTATGGGGTACATGTCCAGTTTTTCAGTTAGTATGATTATACGAATTATACTAATAATTATGAAAAATGTTTTGATGAATGGAAAGCCATATACAACTTGTACGACTTAAACAAAGAAACAAAGAAAAGCGGATCGAAAATGGTGGATTTTAGCCCTCATTTCTACCAAAGTTGTAATGAAGGGAACGTAGCATTTGTGAACAACTCTGGCAGAAATACAGTGTGTGTTTTCATAAATGTCAGTCGAAACAGTTAAAACAAAGTAAAATTGGGGGACAATTTTTTGTGGAAAACATTGATCATAATTGTTTATACTGCATTAATAATTAGTATATTTAGAGGTACACCTCTAATTAGCTGGATGAACAGTCTCATTAGCACAAGTGTTATTTTATTTACCTGGTAGCAAACATAGATATTTATTCACCTCCCCAACGTACATATAAGTGGAGTTTGGGGAACAATTACAAATGTGATTATCGCACTCGTAATTTTCCCCCGCCATTGCGCACTGCTGGTCAATGTTACAAGGACGAAATGGTCCAACACCTATTTGACAAGATGACATTTTCATTAAAACAACTTGCGCATCTTAAAGTTTTTATTCGATTTTTTGCTTGCCTTGTAAGCATGCTACTGTTGTTTGACTGTCTGGATATTGAAGGGGATAGACAAAAGGATATTGACATTGGCAAGTGTCGTTGACGCAAGATGCCTCCAAACTTAAACATTGATTCGATGTATTGCAAGACAATGAAACGCCTGCAAAGTCAACAGAGATGAAGTGTGAAAGATAAATTTAGTAAAGAACATTTTCTCACAGTTTACAGTGCACTTAGATTGATTCGCTTGATGTGATTATTCCAGTATTCCTGCAATCATTTTTGGGAAATTGAACAAGGTGGCAAGTGCTAAAAACAAATACTTGAACCTTCATAGTATCAATTTAATGCATGAAAGAACCTTTTTATGAAGTCTTATTCTTATCGAAATTGTATTTGTGGAATTGGCAATTATGATTTCCTAACAACCGTTTCTGAAGTTAGTTTTACAAAAATATAATGTGGAAAACATGCACATTCTAATTTGGAGTGGCCTTTCTATTTTAAGTTTTATTTGGATTTAAGTTATCCTAACAACTTTTCTGAAATAATTTTTACGTAAGTAAA
The DNA here is from genome assembly GCA_034687865.1 of Kryphioiulus occultus. Lineage (NCBI taxonomy): Eukaryota > Metazoa > Arthropoda > Diplopoda > Julida > Julidae > Kryphioiulus > Kryphioiulus occultus. The sequence continues at coordinate 24,028 of JAQGAF010001083.1, read as the reverse complement.
ATGTGAAAAAATGCACATTCTACATGTAATTGGAATGGCCTGTCTATCTTAAGTTCAACTTCAATGTATGTCTTATTGATATCAAAATTGTATGTGTAATTTGGAATTAAATTTTCCTAACAGCTATTTCATAAATAATTGGTACGAAACAATAATATGGTAAACATGCATATCCTACTTTGGAAAATTTAAAGTGTAATGTTTTCTACACTAAAACACCGTGGTTACAAAATGCTTGTTTATATTGAATTGTGGCGAAAAGAATTACAGATTATTTTCAATTAATTCATTTCAAATTACCTTGTTCTTCATAATCGATCTTAAAATCATTGGTGGCAACATAGTCGAAATATCCAGTGCTGTTGAGGTACATGTAATGGTACCAACACCTGTAGTAACCAGAACTGTAGTTGGTAAGGTTAAGCGAAATTTGAGTATAATTCACATTGTTCACTATAACCACTGAGATGTCAACATCTTCATACAGCGTGGCATTTTCTGCAGGAGTTTCTGTGTAATCTGCAATGAAAATTAGTTTGCACATCATTTTAATCTGCTAAACTTTGGGCTACACAGACACATTTTATGAAACATTATGCATTAACTTACATATCCAGTGCCATTCGTATAAGTATTTAGCTTCAGAAATGCAAGCTAGCTGGCAAAATCCATTTTGTTCAAAATCTTCTTTAGTACAATTCGAAGAGTCGAATACTGATGATGAATCTACAAGCAATATATAATATGCGTTTCCATACTTTTTTGTGGTAGTGGAAGATCTTAAATTTGACGTATTTTACATCAACAGCATTCCAAACTACAAAAACATAGCTTCGTTGCCATGGTGATTCCCAATAAAACTTTTCTAAAATGTTATACTACACGCCTTGTGGTTATTAGTTTTACTGTTGTGGTTTCAAAATAATCAACCTACAAACGCATTCTACAAAATGACGTTGGTGCTATGCATTCATTCATCAGACGTATATAGCCTAATTTGAAACACATGTATATTTCGTTATTAAAGTACTTAAGATCTGTTAATTGCCATTGTCAAGTATCATTTGCTCCATTCAAAATGAATGTGCAGGCTTTAAAATCGCCGATATTAAGAGATAAAACTTATCAGGTAGTTTATTTTTACCCATCTTTTAAATGATCTTAATTCATTCAAAACACCGTTCAATATCAAACATTAATTAATTTACTTACCAATGTTGCCTTCAACGGCATAAGGTGTTCCTATAAGAATGCCACTAAGAAGAAAACATGTCGTAGAAATAGTCCAAATTGCACTTATGACATGCTTTTTGGTTAGTCTCATGCTGCTACTTCATGAAAGAACATAAACAACAGTTATCGTGATCGATGTCTTGCTCGTCTGCTTCGCTAAATATTAATATCGTAGATCCAAAAGGTGACACTTTTAACAAATGCGTGTAAATGCATTTGTTAATATTGTCTTCTTGGATGATTGTGCTGCGATGCCCTTGAACAGCGGCTATGAAATCCTCCCCAACAATAAACTACGTTCTATATCCTTTATCTAATTGCTATAGTTATAAACAGTTCTGGTTTCTGTCACTTGTGAAGCAATACATTACACCCTATCAAATTGCACCTTGATTGTGAGTCATTCATGCGTTTCATCGCTTCAATGGAATTATCATATTTGTGGAAAGTATACAAATATTTGCAATAGTGCTATGTCGTAAACACCTGTTTACTACTAAATAGTTTTCATTTTACATTTTATAGTTTTTCACTGTTTTGTCAAAACAGCACTATACCTGTATACCTAAAAGTTCTTTTAAAAGAAAAATCTTTTAAGCGTATTTTATAAACGTTGACAGTGTGTTTTATAAAATTACAAATGTATTGTAAGTAATAAAAAAATTATTGCATTTTTAAAACTCAGATCTGTGCAATCTACTGTGTCTGTTATCAAAATTCCGACTTTTCGAGGCATGAATAATATGAATAATATAGCCCTCAAGTTCTTAACTGATTCAAACTGTTTTTAATGTAACATAAATAAATAAAGATATGGATTGCAAATGCATTTTCATGAGGCAAGGCCTTGCAAAATGGCGCCAATATTTCAAATTTACCGCAGTGCTATCACGATGTTTGCCCACGTACGTTCATGCGCAAGGCTTCCATAAACTTTTCCGATAAATATTATAAAATTAACACGGACATTAAATACTATTTAATTCTTTCTATGCGTTCCTTTACTCTAGGCAGTTGACTGGAAATATTTTTATCAAATACATAAAATAAAATTAGATTTCTACTTCCTTAAGGTATGAATCGAAATTTTGCACCGCTTGCGTGAAACCACAACGCCCGTTACGCCATCACTCAACTACGAGGCCAACTAAATTAGAATGAAAGCCTTAAATGGTTATCGCGGCTATGTATTTTATTCGTCTTATAATGGCCAGGACATATTCTACCACGATGCCAATCTTAAATGAATTTCCAAAGTGATATGAAGCGGAAGTTGAATGTTATATCCATTGGTAAGTTATCCTACGTTAAAGTTCTTACTTGATCGTTTCAGCTGTCGCTCGTTCTTGTCTAAAATAAATTTGCCCAGAAATGAGATGTATGGTCGGCTATTCGGTTTGGTTAGAGTATGGTTTTTTAATCAATACGAATAAGCGTATAATAGCCCGACAAAATCACGTTAAAATATGTTATGTAGAGGTCTGACTTTGTTTGATAACGCTGTGATGATGAATCATGTTAGTCCGCCCAATAGTGGGCCAAATGCGATGATCCATTGCTCACGTGTAATTTATACAAGCAACAGAGATTGATGGGCTCAAGATAAATAAACGTAAGTAATAGCATTTTGTATACCTAACATACTCATCAAATAAGGTAACATGCGTCTGAATAATCCGTTTGAATAATTCGCGAACATCAGTGTTATTGAAACATGTAGCCTAACCTGAATGACCAGGTAGCCTACATGTATAAGAATGCTCCATCATTTTGCAGCTTAAAGTATTGTAAAAGTAAAATTGGTAGCCTAAGTCTAGATGTCTGCATTCCCATGTATTACTTTTCATGTTTTGCAACAACATTTCCAAGGAAAATGAATGTAACGTCCTCGTTACCTCATAAGAGATTGGATTGGCATACATCAACATAAGTGCTGTATCTGGCATAGTTTTAAAGACGAGTAAATCTTGAATGGTGAGTCAACAGCTACTTTTCATTGAGGAACCAGTAGATTGCATGGATGTGATACAGTGCCCGGGAGAACATGTGGAATTTAAACAACATTTTTGTGCCCCATTACCTTCAAAATAAGGTATCTAATTCCTCTTGTTACATTTGAGCTCCTCGTTTTAAGATGCTGTACCATATGCATGGTACCATAGCAAGTCCCGTATCTCTCCTACTCATTGACATGTAATCTGAGCAAAGTTCAGTGACCGCGAAATTATCAGCGATAGCCGTTATAATATCGCTGTTTAATATCACATGTAGTTCACATAACCGTATTGTTTGAATATCTAATTCATATGGAATGGAGGCTAATTATACAGGTGGCATCCTATATAAGCTAGTCTGTGGCCTGCATTACAGCCTCGCATGACATCATTGCGTATAGTGTCTGGCTTAATGGTATGGTTAATTGAACAAGGAATGCCATCCTAGTTTTTACATGAGTTTTTTTTCGTCATGCTGTGATGTTGTCGTTTTTTATTTACTGTAATTAATTTTATTGAGTTATTATACCTTATAATGAGATGTTGGCAAATTTTTTATTAACTGTCATGGTGAATAACATTTTCTGATCCCATATGCTTGTCACACATTGCTCTACGAGTTGACCAGAAAAGTGTTCAATGTGCTAAAAAGTTTCACTTTTGTTATGGCTCCCGATTTTTTTTTTGGAGTGATTCAGAAAAGCTGCTCAACATTTGTGATACCATAGGCTAATAATTACCCCAGTTGGCGATTTATGCCGTGTTAAGGTGTAAATTTCAGTGTGATACAGATGCGTCACAATATGTCCATGAAGTAAAATTATGCAGACACTGATAAACCCTGGGTTTCTAATGCCTATTCAGTTCCCTTCAATGCATATATTTATTTTGAGGAAGACAACTGTTAAGGTAAATTAGTTAGAGGCTTGCCTACCTTGAAGAGGAAGAAAACATGCTTTATAATGATGCAATCCATTGTTATTCACATGTGCGCACTCCCATGCAATTTGGGTATAAACCCCAGTTAGGCTGCCTTGACCTCAGGGGAAATGAGTGCAGGTTTTGTATTAATCTGGTGGGAGGTGTTTATCTGTTGCTTTAAAAATGCTTTAAAAATCAGAGTCCGTGACTTTGCTGCACGTTGCAGTCGTGCTAAATCGTACCGCACTAAATTGCTAATGTAACCAGAATTATTTCATTTTAAAATATTACAGTAGGCTATATGTAGGCCATTTTGCCGCATCACCGTAGTCTGCTCATTTAATATGTGCAGGTATTGTTACAAAAAATATCATTGTGGGCGTCACACATTGTTATGCAATATAGTGTCCGCCATCCATTGCGGATTCTGAGTCATTCATAGCTTGTCATTTTAGTCGCTTTTTCCTTCAGCTAATTCCTACACTCACCAAGCGAATATATACCCAAAAATGGCATGGTGAAAATTAATTTTGACCTTGGCATCAGCATTAATATTTAGTATGGACAGTCTTATAGTGAAACAACCAAAGCTTCAAGTCATTTTACTTCCTCTAGGAGGAGTAGGCTAATCTGAAGGAAAATCAGAAAATCCAAAGGCAGTAAATAATTCTAAAAAAATTGCATACGTAAATTGCCAAAGGGATGTAAAATTCTAAAACAATTTCCTTCATACTTTAAAAACTGCGAATTGTACTTTTATTTCTTCAGTAATGTAATGAAGCCTGGAAATATTATAGACAGACTAAGCCAGCATTTATTCGAACAAATCATGAGAACTTTTCTCATGATGCTAACTAATGTGTATCTCAACTACGCCTGGAAGCTTCTTGGGATTGATTTGATGCTACACTGAATTGGTACAATTAGCTCCGCACGTTTATTTATCGAGCCTTTGCATTTAAAGTCTTATGTTTGGCTTCTGGGTCATCATACTTTTATGCACTACATGTACTTCAGGTTAGTTTTCTAATGCAACACGAATTTTTGCCTTCTGGGGCAGTTGAATCACTGCAGTTTACATTTGTGTTCTTTAACCCATCGTGCATTTATTAAAAATTGGGGTAGGCTACATATTTTGGAGGCGAGAAGAGCATCTGCTTTTAGCTGGGCTAAAAATAATACATATGGGATGGACTATATTTAAGTGATATAATTTTTAAGAGGTTGTAGTCTGCTTAAATGCTGTCAAAAGGTGTTGTTCGGTTGTGCTGTTTGTAATTAAATTTAATAAACTAATGATCCTTCCTGCAATTAACAGGTTTCTTGGCAAAATGTCCCATTGTAGTTGACTTGCAATTTTTGAGATCTGTGCAAGGATTATTTAGCACCGTGAATAACACCGCCATTCTCAGAGTCAAGAAATTTAATTTTTTTGCCACAAAATTTTTGTGTTTGTGCATTTTTGAGCTAGCCTTGATCTCTGTTTTGGTTTTTGAGGGCAGGAGCACGGATTTCACACGTGTAGATTCAGATTGCCAATCAGACACGTACGTCAGCAGGCTGGGCTAGCCGTTATCTGAAAATGCAAATTGTGAATAAATGTATTGTGTTTGGTGGCAGTCTAGCCATGCAATACGCAACGAGCATGCAAACTGCCACTTGTTTGTTGATTGAAACGCGTTATTTCAACAAGCTACATTGTATGACAGAACGAGAAATTAAAAAGCCTCGGTGCACACAACAATGCGGAATTCGAAAGCATGAAGAAAAGCTGGGGAATTTTGCTTTGACCCTTTTTCAATGAATGTCTGATGCTGGTCGTGCTGTTCGCAAAGAAGTTGGCAAGCCAACAAAAGTTCATTTAGCTATCTATTTTTGCATCGGCATGGCTGCCAGAACTGCTAGCAGAGTTTGAGTTGCGAGGCAGTCCTACCTGTGTCATTTGGTAAGATTTTTCAGCCAAAAACCTGATTTAGTAACTTAACCAATGGATTTAAGATTACAGGCAGCTGCATTTTGTGAGGGTCTGTTTTAACTTGTAATAGTTATCAAGAATTATCTGATTTTAGTTTTGGGTTTTCACCCGTCATGAAACGACGAACGAATTATAAATCATATTGGTTTAGCAATGAATCTGCAGGCAAAAATTGGAAAAAATGACATTCACTAATGCTATTTTTCGTGTTTTGGTTCGTTCACCAAATAATCCTTCTAGTAATCAATAATCTAATGTGTAATGAAATGTATTGTCAAGAGATAGCCGAATTAATTGACTCAAACTAATTGTGATTTTCACTCAGGGTGCTTGTATTCCCTTCATTGCAGCTGTCTATCTATTCAATAACGTATTTGCATGAAGCTGAATGGTCAGAGTTACTTGCAAGCAGTCTCAAGATCATCAAATGCACCAAACTGAAATATTTTGTAGTTGACTTCAGGCTAAATCAACCGCAGTTTGTATTAGTTATCCATTCTGGGAATCGGTAACCTCTTCCAACTTTCGTAATCTGGGAAAGTTTTTGTAATGACCAACCTCTTTTTTTGGGTGACAAATTACGACATGATAATCCTATCTCGTCTTGTTTTCTAAGTTTACCTGCAATTAATCCTGTTGGGTTTTCCACAGCTCATGAGCGAGAAAGACAAGCGAAAAAATCGCTGCAGGGTTTTGCTCTCTTATCTTCTCGTCGTTAAAATATATAACAACATTTGTGCTTTTAAATACAGCCAGTGTTTTAGCTGTGGGGAAAACGACGGGCCGAGATTATGCCATGCTCTGCAGACTGTGACCTGCTCATTTTATGAAAGGCCATTATTTTAGTCTAAAGTCACTGTCTTGGCAGTTTAATCTGGCCTGTGTCGTCACTGCCCCAAAATAGTTCTTGGGGATATTCAACACGCCATGCATGTTTTTTTCGGGATGACACATATGCTGGCTTCTGTAATAGCGTCTGTGTACACATAAAATAGCACCGTAGACGTTGAATGTACTGCAGGGGCGGACGAAATGCATTTAATAAACAAATGCGTAAGATGTTAGGATTTGCGCACAGCTGTTCGGTATGGTGCCGCAGTATCCTGTTCCATCCAACCATTGGGCAATGTTCTTTTACTCGAAAAGATAGACACTGCATTTAGGCAACTTAAATAACGTGTCATATGATTTTGCTGAAACCTAACAGTTTTCACATGCATTCTTTATTGCAGAATGGCTGAAGCCAAACTATGGCCTTCTACACACAAGTTGTTCCCAGCTCAGGGGATGCACAGAAGAAATTGGCTAAAATTCAGCGGACCCATTTGAGCTATTTGCAACTTGATGAAAATAATGAAAAATTTCAGAAAAGGAATGATCTTGAAGGTAGGCATAGTTTGAAATGTGCACTCTTTCGATTGCCCTACCTGTTTTGAGATGGTATTTTTAAAGTTGTTACATGTTCTTATGAGGCTTTGTCAGTGAAAAAACTTCTGCAAATTAAAATATCTTTCAGATTTAATAACGGCTCATCTGTCAACTGTTCCACACAAGGAGAAATTTCCATGTCCAAAATTTCTCGAAGTGCTGCGAAGGAGTGTGGAGAATAACTCGGACCTGAAAGCAAACAAAGCATCACGTGCATTCGATGCCTTAGAAAATTATGCCGTAAACCTTCTCTGCCAGCCGTGGCGGCAGGAATACAGATGCATTAGGGTAATTGTTGCGTTGAATCATTTAAAGAGGTTCCATGTGCAGAGATTCCATTGGATGAAAGTACATGCAGGGTCGTCTTAACTGCATTATAGACCCTGTCCCCAGGCAAACAATGCACTGGGCTTCCTAGCCACTCACATAAATTAAATGTCATGGTGCATGGGGCCTCTGGGAAACTGCCGGGTACCCTTACTGCTGAATACAAGGGGCATTCAAAATGCAAACTTGTCGTTAAAATATGTTCTCGGTTATTGTTATTGATTAATCATGAATTTTATAATAGCCTGGCTTCTTATTGAGTTTGTGTTCTATTTTCCAGTTATACAATGGATTCTACCAGCACCACATAGACACCCACTTGAGCAATGCAATGGAGGTTCTGTATTTAATGGGTTATGAAAATTCATCTAAAATGGAGGTTGCATTAAGTGAGCCAATTGATCCTGACAGAGTCATCGATGTTTCCCTCAACTGCCTCATAGCTGCTGTGGAATGTCAGGTAACTTATGCTTCACATATGTTCGTTTTATTACTACTCAGTCAAATTACAGAAAAAAAGGATGGTGTAAATTGTACCTCTAATATTTCTGATAGTTTAATCTCTGCTTTTAAAACGTTTCTTCACAAGCAATCAAATGGATGTTATTGGAATATTCATTATACATCTGATTTCATCAGAATAACTGGGAATATAATACCATACTCAGTGTTTCTAGTAATTATTTAGAAAGGTCCAGACATCTCATGCTTGCTTTAATTTTCTCAATTTGAATTTAATTTATTCAATATTGCAGATATTCACATAGCCTGGTCTCGTTATAACAGCAATTTTGACTTGCAAAAAATAACTTATAAGATTTTTCAGAGCTTATGTTGTACCTTGCAGAACTGAAACATGTCATTTATTATACTTTTATTCCGTAGATTATGATGCAAGTGATGGAAAAGACAGGCGGATGTTACACGTTAAGGGAAATTGCGTATATCCGAAGGCACAACGTGTGCGACGTTCTAAAAACCGTGGCACTTCTGATCGGTGCACCGAAGCGAAGTCGGAACATTGACTCGAGCCGCCACGACAAGAGTGCATATCAGATAGACCCCCGGATCCGTCCTCCCAACAAGAGCAACGGCTACGTAAAAGTGGAAAAGCTAGTCGATGTACCTTGCGATTGGATCGACAGCCTGGCAGACACGATGGAAGCTGATGCGATATACCCGGCAATCTCATATGGCTTGCCTTGGACTACACAGAAACATTTGCGGAACGGCCACAGTTTGGATAGCGGCGTGGCCAAGCCGTTAACGACGGATGAGCACATCGCCACCTTCTACAACGGTTTAAATTGTCTGCCAAAGAGCCAGTGGGTGCCGTACGACCCCGAAACCAGGGCAGATTCCTGGGGCTACGTGGATCAGTCCCTGGAGCGCAAGGGCTACAACAAGGACCATGGGGAACGCGGCGATCTCCTGAAAAGCGGCCCTGATATGGTCCGTTGGGGACGGCAGAACCTCGAGGCTCGAAAACTTGGCCTCCCATCCTCAAATTACTCCTCTCACCAAATCAACCCAATGAAAGGCAGGACTGCCGGTCATCCCCAGTTGAAAACCAGCGGGGATGCGTATCGCGGCATGCCTCCTTTGTTCAACCAAAGCCCACTGACGTTCGACGAGAACGAGATCCGGAAAATGGCAAGCCCGTTCCCAGCAAACGCGCATGGGATGACACACAGGTTCCCCATGCCCGAGAATCTCATCAACCTCGAGAACCACTACATCAGCCCTTGCTATCTTGGCGGCTACATTGGCCCGCACCCGAAAATCTTGTCCGGTCACGTGTGCCGAGCAAACGTTCCCTACGGGCACAACATGCCCGTGAACCCCGTGTATGCTGGCACGCCCATCGCTTTCGAAGCACAGTCACCCAGAAACCCGAGGAATCCTGCGCAAATGGACACCGAGAAACAGGATAAGCCGTCGAGCAAAAAGACCGACGCAAGCGAAAACCGCAGGAGCTGGTACGACAACGTCATACCCAGCAATGGGGAAGAAACCACAACTGGTGCCACTAATGGCGCGTGCATGCCGACCGCCAATAAAGTCATCGCACACCTGTGCGACCAGATCACGCTCCCACCCCCAACGCCCTTCCAGTCCGAAACGGCACCAAGTATCCCCGAGATTCCACCCTTGCGACAAGCCAAGCTGATGCACCGAAGAAGAGCCAGCGATGGTGTGACGGACATTTCCGTTGCCGACGGAAGCGCTCCGGCATCAACCACGACTGCCGACAAGTTGGACAAATCGAACAGTTTGGACGTCGGGCTGACGTCCCGCAAATCCAGCTCCTCTAGCGGAGAAAGAAGGCCCATCCGAGACGAGGTGCCAGTGCCCACACCCAGAAGAGGATCTTCCATTCTGCGGCACGAAAGAAGTCCGAGTGCCGGCTCAATCAGGAGCATGGGTCACAGCAGCAGCTCATCTTCGCAGGGCAAGTGGAGCTGCTGGGCCTGCACCTACCTGAACGGGCCCGAGCACGAAATCTGCGAAATGTGCAGCAGGAGCCGCAACCGAGGAGCCGAAAGTTCCCCGCTGACCAGCGGAGGACACGAGTGCCAACAGTGCACTCTGGTGAACGAAAAGGGGGCCGTGAAGTGCATCGCGTGCGGCCAGAGCCTGGAGAATAGCCCTACGTACGTGTGAGTCGAGGAACCGTTTTGGCTTTTTGGGGTTGTTTTATCGTTCACGTTATGGTTTCAACAGATGCTTTAATTTCATCCCTTTGTCATTTTCCCCTCCGAAGTCCTCAGAGCAGTTCTTTAGAGGAGCAAGCATATTTTAAAACACAGTGATTTTAATTTGGAGGCATTTCTGAATAGTGATAACTTCTATGATGCCGGTAACATTGTTTTTATTACGCTATTTATCCGATGTCATGAGAACTTTTTTTATTTTACAGAAAAGGAAAATGGAAGAGGGTTATTTAGCTGCCGAAAAATACGAACTTAGACGCAGTTTGATTTGCCCGAAAAGCAATTTCCCAAGGATAATGCTTTCCTCTAAAAAGCGCTGAAATTAAATAAGGATGCTAAATTTCATGCCTCTAACAAGCTTCTTTGTTGGAATTAAAGAAACAAACCCCGACCGTTACAATGAAATTTCCAAGACCTGTCTGGACTGAATTAATTTGCACGTCTGAAAATGGTTCCTGTTTAAGGTGGTGGTGATACTCGTATAATGAATACATCCGCACAGTAATCATGTTGGTTTTCGAACAGTTTGACGAGAAGTCATTACACAATGTATACTTTAACAAAAAACTGTTAAATTTTAAATTGAAAGTCTGTTGGAATCTACTAAAGCCATTTTTTAAGGTTGGGGCAAATGTTGATTCTTATTTCTTTGTTATGATAAAAATAACCATTAGGAATTTATGAATTTTAATTTATTTCTGCATTCTGAACTGTTGGCAGATGGGAGGACAACTGATAACTTGTAAATTTGGAGCAAGCGATTTCGAAACTCAATACCTTCGGAAATTTTGGTCCAGAAAGGGATAGTTTAAGTGATGGGCTATTCAAAATGTTGACAATTTGAAGAACTTTATTGAATGTGATATTTTTTCTTTTTAATTTCTCATTCGAAGAGTAAGAAAAAAGCTTGAATTTCCACCTTAGTTATTGTAGGTTTTTGCTTTGCCTAATAATTTTAAGTGACTTGTTGATTGTTGAGAGTATTTAGTATAGTTATGTTTCATAAATGCCCTATTATTATTTATTAATAGATCAATCGCAAATTGTTAAGAACCCTTGTCATTAACTCCAACACTCATCGATGGTTTTCTTCCACAAAGCTCCAGCTCATAACAAATGTCTTCTATATACTGTATAATACTTTTCATTGTACTTTCAGTTAGGAAATTGTTGATAACGGTTTGGCTGCAGGTACATTATTCTTGATGGTAAGGTTGAGATTGGCGAATGAAATTAAAAACACGAAATTGTAAGTCACACGCACTTGTTGATATAAAACTTACACAGCTCTTTCATGTGAGATTGTTAAACTTTCATATTGGTTTGATGTGTTTTAGACATAATGAGTTGTTTTACAGGTTTTTTTTGGTTGGAAAAGCAATTATGGCAATTATTAACTTTTATGTCCAGGAAAAAAAACAGGAAGTCAACTAAAATTCTGGTTTATAGTAATACTTGACTTGATTCAACATGACTCCCTTTAGACATTCTAATTGTTGACATTTGAGGTAATTTAACAAATTTGACGTTCGAAATTAAGTCTAAATAACTGGCTAGATTCTGCATTATAAATTGTATCTTTTGAAAAGTGGTTGGAAATTATAGGAAAAGGTAAAGGGACATTGTTAAATTTGAGGCTTACTTTTGCATAATAGGTAAGTGACCCAACAACACCTTTATGTTCTCTGATAAACCTTAGGCTTTGCAAAATAAATTGATCCTAACGTTTCTGCTTTTCTAGAACTTAGTTATGGATTTGACATACCCTTATGAGGTAAGAAAACTTTTTATGTAAATGAATGTATTCAAGTTAATCCAGGTCCAAGTCATACAACGTTTACAATTATAGGTTTTAGAAATCAGAGTATATTTGAAAGTTCTTTAAATTTAATTCAGCATTGCATAATAAACTGGCTCTTTACTCCATGTAAAACGATAAACCAATGTGCCATAATTTGCGATTGCTGGAGTTAAAGATCTGCAAGTTGAAGCATTATACATTTTACATATTCTATGATTAATTTGGCGAGGGAATGAAGAATATTAATATAATTGGTTTAAAATTGTCTTTCCAAGCAATACAAATAGCGAAAACTGACAATTCCTGTTACATCTCTTTGGTTTAGATGACTGCGCTTAGGAGATCTCAGATTCTTTTTGCCCTAATCTGCTACACCTGATTTTAGATTCTGTTGCTGGATTTAAGCTGAAGATGGCCATGCCATGGTAAGAATGTTTTGCATTTGCCTTTTAAATCAACAGTAATTCTTGCGGTTCTTCAGGGAGGAAAGCCTTGCATAGCGAAGTTTAATTATTGACATGTCAAGCAGACTTAGAGTCCATGATTAGAAAACTTTGAGCCCTAAAAACAAAAAAACAAAAAACAGTGCCATTAGTTGTGCTAGTGCAAGAGCAGATCTACTAGAACTCAACATTAAATTGAAAATATATAATCAGGGCTGAAATGTTCCATTTTGGTCATTTTCACAACTTGGCACTGGGTGCAATTTTGGTAGAAACCCTTCCAGTTTTTATGAGATTACATTTCAAATGCAAAACGAGATTGAAAACTGACCCTTTCTTATCGTCGGTGGGTTCCAAGTACTTCATTTCGACAACAGTACGCTTTACCATCCAGTTAGTGTTTAAGAATATGTATTCGCAAAGCATGGTAGCCTGATTAAGAAAAAAAACATGTTTAATTTGGTAATATTATTTTAACTTCATATCATTCAATTTTTGCTGTTGAATTCTACTAACGATAGAGAACAAGCCAATTCCTGCTCCCAGCCTGTATAAAAGCTGAATCGCATCAAATTTTCCAGCTTTTCCATCAACTGTAAATATGAAATGGATGCTCGATATTCTGACGGCCAATCGCAGGGTCGCTGGATCCCCACTCTCCCTAATTCTGTTAAGTATACATGTATTTAGTGTAGAACTTGGCAATTAGCTTGATACGTGCTATTCATACACAAGGTTAGATTTCTATATCATTCATGCAGAAGGCTTCCCCATTTCTCATTATATCGAGGTGTATTCCAACCTGGAAAACCTAGAGACCTCATATATTTGGAAACTTTTTCAGCTTCATAAATTTATTTTGTATTTTTGCGTAATAATTCTGATAAATCCGCACAAAAATGAGTGATCTGGAATGATTTCACCATTCCCCTAAAATTCAACATATGTGATTAAGTTTTTCGTAAATTATTTCGTGTGGCGCACTTAACTTTATCTTGATGCTTTCTAGTTTACATAATTTCTGGAAATCGTTTTCAGGCGATTACATCTAAAATCAGCCATTTCTGATAATTTTGGATTCAGGTTTCGTGTATGGAGTTAATTGCTGTCAATATTAATCTTTCTGAAATTTTCAAGATGGTCTAGAACTTCGTTATTGGTGATCTAGTTTTTATTATTGTAATTTCCAAAAAAAAAACATTTTAAAGGAAAATGTATTATTTCTGGTAGAGTTTTTTAAAGAAATTCGTAAAATCCATCATTGGGATATCTTTGTTTGATAATGTTGACTAAAAACCAACCATTTCAGATGTAGTTTGTCACAACTTGGAAAAAACCTGGAAAAAAATATATAATGACCCTGAAAAACATAGAATTTTTTGACCAGAAATTAGTAGTCACCATGTCATAACTGCCAGCACTCCCAGCAGTTCTAGGATGTCTTTGTAAATGGTACAGAATTGTAATAGCATAACATAAGTAAGGGTCCCCCTTAGATCCACATTGGCTATGAGCCCCAAGAATTTGTCCAAGAATGAGTTGACAGGTTATTTTGAAAAGGAGAATTTCACGGAAGAGAATTTTATGATATTTTGAAACAGTGCCATATTGTAAACTTAGGTGCTGTTTCTTATGGAAAAATGAGTATGCATTCTGAGTTTTGATTTGCAAGATGATTCCCACGGGCCTCAATGGCACTTACTCCGTAAACCAAGTCTTTCTGCCGACTCCCGAACGTGCTTCATCCACCCTTTTAAAGATGTATTTGATGGTGCAACTCTCTTCCTTGTCACTGGTGTCGAAATCGCAATTCCAGGCGACTATGCAGGATATTACACCCCCCTGAAGTGGAAATGTACTGAATTTAGATATTCTGTATGTTGCACATTGAATGCTCGAAATTCTTACCGTCTGCAAAAGATCTTTGGTGGAAACATTATTCATTCGAGCAGCGACATCTTTGAGTATATCTTCAAAACTGAAAATTGGGCAGTCCCAAGGAATTGAGTCGTAGTCTAGGTCCTTCCAACAAGGAATTCCCGAGGCATTATAATTTGATCTGGAAAAAATGTACAGAAAATCATTCAAATTACGAGAGGTCCTCTTTTCCAAAGATCTTCCTGTATCACATGGATTTTTAACACATGTTCCACGGAAACCATGCAGCAAGTTTTTCAAAGTTATTCTTGAGCAACAGTTCTACCGCTTACCTAGTTTCGTCAAAAGCTGGGAAAAATACTGGATTCTTTATGATAACTGTCACGTTCTTGAGGGCTGTCCACAGTTCTGCCCTGGAATTAGGTGTTTGCTGTAGATCGGTTACATATTAGTTCTTGGGGCATTTTGAAACTGAAAACTTTGAAAAACTTGCCTGGTAAATTGATAATTCAGGCCTCCAGATGCGTTTTTTGCAACATTTTGAAGTTTTGTAAAGCTGGAGAAATTGAGATATCAGCTTCAAAGAGGACTATAAGACGAACTGTTATAATATAATGGAAATTTAAAACTCACAGGTTAAACATGCGGTTATGCGGACGACTTCTCATATGCGATGTAATATTGCTTTGTTCCCACGTGTAATTCGGGTAATTGTAGTCTAGTGAAAAAGGTTCCAGAGTTGCATTATCGTTGCCGCTCCAATACGGCATTTCTGTATATGGATTTTCCTCTACTGGATCATGATCCTCTTCTCTATATGGATTCTCCTCTTCTGGATTCGAGCCCCAACTGTTTGGCAATGTGTCTTCATCCTCTGAGCCTATGATTGGTGGATCTTCATAGTCTGGAAGATCTTCTGTAGTGTTAATTCTAACTTCAGCTTTTGGCCCATCTGTCTTTGCTGCAACGTGTGGGTTGTCAACAACTGGTAGATACTTGCTGATCACAGGACACCAAGCATGCACTTCACAGACATGGTCGCTGGTGACTATTGCTGGGACACAGTTGCCAGTCATCTTACCTGATGCATAAATGTGTCATGATGGATTGATTAGCAGCAAAATGGCGATAATAGCCATATTTCCACATTTCACCCATATACTGAAACGGCTTGATTCAGAACAACCTGTCTACAAGAATACCTACGGACTCTTAGGCCCCATTGGATGGTAGGGGCCTACCATTTGGAAATTTGGTCGGGGAAAGTCAGGGGAATGTTGGCATTTTGCACACAAAGTCAGGGAAAGTCAGGTTAGAGTCATGGAAAACTTTAAAAAAATTTTTAACTTCAGTTTTGTGACTGGAAATTTTTAATTTTCAATTCATTATTGTGAAAAACAACCTTCAAATTAGCACCTACGAGCTAAAATTCGTCGTAGAAATATGTTCAAGTTGAGGGACAATTTCTTGGTTTGGTCAAGGAAGCAGTTTGTAAAATGTTCCTGTATTTTACTGCAAATTGCCGTGGCAAAGAAAAAATATAACCGGTACTGTCTAAAATTCATCACGATCAGATTTTTCAAAAAAATCCGCCTGCTTATATTAACTTTGCTATTTCTGGGGTACTTTTTTTAAAACAAAAAGGGGCCTACTTTTGAATATTAATATTTCCAAGAATGTCTGCAAAATTGCATTAGGACTACATTTGTTTTTACAAATTTCGCCTATAGCGTTCTCTTGAATGTTAATTTGCTGGCATTGTTCTCATGTTAATATTAACACCCAAATAATTTGCATTAGAATTATTTTGTGGTCTAGTTGTAAAAATGTTGCCTAAGGCGCTCTCGATTCTAAAATATACGTAGGATCGCAGCGAATGAAAATGCGAATTTTTTTAGTGATTTAAACAAAAATCAGATATATGCATGTGAAGAAATTAAAAAATGTTAGATACATGTACTTTAATGGGCAAAGTGCGGAAAATAAAGTTAATTTTACTTACATGCGATATTTTTTATTTGATAAGTCAGGGAAATTGATCAGATTTGGTCAGGGAAAGTCAGGGAAATTTGGTTGCAAATTTAGGTATGAACCCTGCCCAACCATTATTTTTTTCACATATCAGCTTTTGCAACTACACTCAATTGTTCTTGTTTGTTGTTTGTTTGTCTCCATTGTTTCTGAGAGCACTCCGCTTCCATTGAACAATTGGACCCACTGCAAGTTTTAATAAGCAGTTGCAGTACTAAAT
The DNA here is from genome assembly GCA_034687865.1 of Kryphioiulus occultus. Classification (NCBI taxonomy): domain Eukaryota; kingdom Metazoa; phylum Arthropoda; class Diplopoda; order Julida; family Julidae; genus Kryphioiulus; species Kryphioiulus occultus. Next base: position 7,063 of record JAQGAF010001083.1, on the reverse strand, counting down.
CAGTACCTAATGCCATATTCTTACTATAGCATAGTACAAATGTACGAGGTGTGGCAACACGGACTTCATTGAATTTGGGCCTAAAATGAAATCCTGGGCGGAAATCCGCATCACCACACCTCCTAATCAAGCTCGTGATTATCTCCTAATTGAATTCCAGTTTGCCATTCTACCCTTGACCACACTATGAAATTTTGCGTCCTGTGTCCATGCAGCTCTGTGATCATCCAAACTATAATATTGGTGTTTGACTCATGATTTGCTGCATGCGTCACAGTGAACAGTGTATTGGGACCTCATTATTGATGCCATTATTCTGGAATATTACACAAGGCACATCTTATTTGTTGTCGATGTCAGACTGAAGCTAGACCTATGGCATCTGCTCTGACAGTAACTGCAATCCTGACATCCAGCAATGGGTCCTCATCAAATCACTGTTAATTTTGAGTTTGCACCAAAATTGTGACAAAACATGTCGCAATGTCGGACTTGATTCTGCCAGATTTGGTAAATATCTTTAAAATTGCATTCTGGTTTGTTTTTTTGGCATCTATACGGTCCTCACATTAACTCAATGGAATGTGACCTTTACATGTTGACCACCTGCACATCTGTATGCTTGGACTTTGACAAACAATAATAACTTACTCTCTGTATGTTGACCAGCATGGTTTTAACATGTAAAGTCGTTGACTGTAAGTACGTGTAATTGCGAGATAAATTTGCAGATAATTAGCAATGCCGGTACTGTATTGTGAATATTTTAATAAGATTATTCATGAATGATTCATGAATGATGAATGATACTGCAAAATGTAAGTACATGCAGTTCACGGAATTAAAATCCTGTATCATTATAAGCCTCGTTCCATATGTTAACCAGTTTGCGACAGTCCCTTGGGTGGTCAACCTACAGATAGGTTCTGCTGTATCTTCAAACGTGTGAAAATAAAAAAAGGAAAAATATGTTTGATAGAAAAGTACAATAGTTCACAAATAATGAGTTATGTTCACTTTTCTTAGCCATTTTTTTATTTTAACAATGTTAACCATGAAGAGATGTGTGCACCTTACATTGCACCCTACGTACACTCAGGTTCAAGAAATACCGACTGTAATACTGATCGTTAAAGGTGTACTATACTAATGAAATGATGTTCCATTATGATTACTGACGATTATCAGTATTTGTCGATAACCATGATTTGTGGGATGGCAGTGTTCTTTTTTCGTCATTCTTCAGTCGACAACCTATAATGTTTTCAAAGATTTTTCCACAAACGGACAATTTTACGTAAATTTTCAAAATTATTTTGTTTTCTTGAAATTGTGGAAAAAAATACAAATCGAGTTATGAGCAGTGCGTTGGGTAGGCTACTTTTCTTTTACTAAAGCAGGGAAGAATGGATATGTAATTTACAGAAATAATCCAAATAATTCAATCAAGTTATTTTTATCATCTCTAGATATCACTTTATACCATTAATTACGAGCGTATTGCAGAATTGTGAAAATAGATAAATTGTCCCATGGATCGTTTAGCTATAATAATCACATACCGTGTGATTTATCATGCATAACTAATAAGATTGTTTCTAAGAAAATTAAAAACATGCGATTTCATTGGCAAACTAACAAATTCAAAAATTCAAATTTGTGTGAAAGCCCATAGAACAGCTCTGCATTATTTTTAAAAGGTTAAACCGGTTTATTACCAACGTGCATTTTAAAATAACTCAAGTTTTCGATAGCTAGCCTACCTCATTTTTGTTTTCCAAGAGTTGGATTTATTCTTAATAAATCGGCTTATTGAAAAATGTGTTTTATGTTGCAATATTTGATTTAAATAATGCATCGTTTTTGCGTATGTAAATGGGTTTGTGTTGACATTTTCAAACCGATTTTGACTTCTTCAAATTTTGCAAAACTTGTTCTGCAAATCTTTCATCAACGTATACATACTGTATATGAACATTCTGAATTCTGCAAATAAGTTTCTTCTCATACTGAATGATTTATTTTAAATATATTGAAAGAGGGTTGTTATTAATACTTTCTGGTGATCTATCAATACACATTCCGTGATTTTATTATCAAGATCTTGTGTCAAGATCTTGTGATATCAAGTATACAATTTGATTTGCAACGAGCGATAGTTGTGGTGGGGTGGATGTCTCAAAACTACTCATTCAGTTAGAATTCGTGGTATGCGGATTGTGAACTTCCAATTTTGGAAATGAGTTTTTAAAATGATTAGGTTATATTTAAGAAATCCCCTTCAAAAAATCGATATCTAGCAAATATTTTTGCCCCACAAGTGTTTTCAAAGTTTCTCGATACTTTTTGATGAACAATTTTTTACTGTTCCAGTTTGTCTAGGTTTCGCGAATTACTCCAGATTTACATGCAATTTTTATTTCACAATTTTGCATAAATTTTCCTGTTTAATTTTTACTATACAATTCAACAACTTCCCCTCAATTTTAGTCGAAAAGTTATGCTGTGATCAGCTTATATTTGTACAGGTCCTGCATTGGCTGTTTATCATAAATGTTATAAGAGAAGCTCAATAGTTTTATTCAGTTTTTCATTTGTATTAAACTCACATGCTGAAAAACTATTCTTTATTTGCAGAATGAATGTTATCCTGAACTTTACGAGATTTTTCAAAAGCGAGAATGCTGCAAGTTTATGCCGCAGTGGAAAAGGGGTCAAAGGTAAGATATGTTTGTCATTGTAATAACTATAGTTGTGAATGTAATTTTTACATCACATATAGCGGTGAGATAAGAGCAAGTGCTCCTTGCTCTTATATTATAACGTGAAATAATATAGTACGATTATCAGTGCGATTAACACTATTGTTCTCCACAAATCATGGCAGTATCTGATTTGATTTGATCTGCCAATTCAATAATGTTCGTTTTAAGTACTTGTTCAATGTCGATGTGTCAAAAAACGTACAATTCCTCCATAGTTGAAGTTAGTTTCCGGGTCGGGTTATACAGTTCTGACTTCCAATTTTCATTTGACTGGCACGAGTTTAGCACCTCCTGAGCACAGTGAAACCTTTCTATAACGACCACCCACGAGTGTCCTTGCCGAGTAACGATAATAGTACAGTTGAGAAACATGACCTGAACTCACTCATTGCAAGCTATCAGCAGGATAATATACATGTACAGGGGTGTAGAAAATAATCAGGGCCGGATGAATATATGTAGAGGCCCTAAGCACTTAAGAGTTTGGTGCCCCCATTTATACTGTATATCTTATTCTAAAATATGCCGTAAAATAATTTGATTTTTCTAAATTTACAGAAAAATGCCATAGGCGAAAATTTGTTAAAAACTAGAAATCTGGATCTCAAATGAAAGGGCTTTAGCTGAAATTTTAAAGCATACATTGAGTTAAGTAATAAGGTACATGTATATTAATAATTTAGAAACGTCGTAGGCGAAATTTTTAGAAACAATACTACAAATGAGATATTTACACAGTGTTTGGTTGAAATATTGATTTTGAAATCAGTACCAGAAATAATGGATTTAGAAAAGGGTATTCAGAAATATTAAAAAGAACACTGACTGCACTTAAAAAAACTTTGCCAATAGTGCATTTATTTAATTTTATTGTGTAAAAACATTTTAGAACCACATGACAGTTTAGGCCAAATTTACATGCACGAACTTGTGAGAATAATAAATTAGAAACGCTGCAGGCGACAGTTTTAGAAAAACTAAACCGCAAATAATGAATCTAATAAATAATGCATAATAATAATAAATAATAAATCTTCTCTGGTTGATAACTCCAGATTTTAGCATTTGAGACGTCGATGAACAACCCCTTTGTGGATTGCTGATTGATAAGGTGCTGTCTGACCGAAGTTCAGTAATCACCTTGACAGGGTTCTCTGATGTTCAGTTATCTTCAGTCCCAAAAATTATCAAAATAGCATCCTTGCCAACCTTGGATTTTACCCCAAAATTTGGGTTTTACCCTGACGTTTGTATAGCCAGTAGCCCAATTGACCCCTCTGTAGCTGTGATATGAACACCCTAAAATAGCGACTTCTATATCGATAGATACGCCAACCAAATGTCTACCGTACTGCCACATGGTGGGAATTTGACATCCTCATGTACAATACACGTACCTGTAGAAATAAACAATTACCCATTATACAGATTTTGAAATGTAAAAGTTTGAAATTGTCACATCTGATTGCTCAGTCACTCTACCTCTCTCATTTCATGCAATTACCTCATATGAGGCTAGTGATTGAGATGAACAACTGAATAGGAGAATAAAATCATTCTCAGAAAAAATATTCTTGTTTCCGTAGTAATAATTAATGAAAAATGGCGAGCAAACTTATGTACAGTACTGAGCAAATTATCAAATTAATTTTCAATTTAATAAATTTTTTCTATTTTAATATACTTGTCGGTGCGTACTAATTTAAATTATTACATCATTTGACGGTAGCCTACTACAATATAGTCCCTACTGCTGCCCTACATTGAGAAAGTGGGCTTCTCTTAAAGGCTCGTAGGCTGGCAGTGATTGCCTAAATTGAATGCAGAAATTGCGTTTTAGGGTAGTTTAGGGAAGAATAGGCCACATGTAAATATATTTAAATTCTATACCATTTTTAGAACTTTAAAAAGACTGGTAAACGATAGTTAGATTAGGTCAGTATATAGACAACACAACCCAAAAAGAAAAACCAAAACACAACAAATCAATGAATTAAAAAACATCAAAAAGATAAATTGCGACAACTGGGACAGGTGTACTCTTGTCTGCAAGACAAATTGGGTTGAAATATATTTTGTGCACATTTGGAACACTATGTTGTAGTAAATGTACAGTATATCGGATCGTTCGTTTTATTTCTGGATCATTTTTGAGTAAATTAGCTTATCCTATCAATGGTTTTGACCAACCGCCGACTAGTTCAGCGAGAACATTTTAAATAAATTATTAAAGAATGTAGTGTTTTTGGTGCTAATGCTTGATAGTTCTAGCCATGAATTCTAAAATTTGAATGAGGTAGGGATATCGTGTTTGGGAGATTGTATGTCAACCGTTCGCAAGTGGCAGTGACCCTCCCACTGACCCCCATTGACCCCAACGTAACAAATTCAAATCACAACCTTGTGATACCTTAAATGAAAGCACATTAAAAAGGATTAATTTTGGCGCAATCGAAATTCAAATCGACCCACCCAATCAGTCACTACGCTCAAAAATGTTTTTTTCAGTTGAGACCCATTGGTACCATTCACAACATTACTATTGCGCATGAATATTAGCTTGACCCTGATTCTGAGAGCTTTCCCAATGAAGTGTCACAATTAAACCATATCGTCCATTATGAGAATTTCAGTTTTCACTTTTACAAAATTTCGAAAACTTGACAAGTGCACATTTATGACTTCACATATTCATGTAGACTATGTTATGGCGAGAATAGCTCCAAGAGTTTTCATCATGGATTGCCGTTTGCGAATATTTTTACAATGGCTCGCCATACGATTGATAAACATTCCCCCAAACACGATTTTTACAACTCATATCGTTTTTTATAATACTAAAGGTGGACATTGTTGGATAATGTTGGACATTGAAAAAGTCTGGCACAACTTAAGAAAGAAGGATATGGCACTATTCTCTGTCATAGTTGTCAATAACTGCCAAAATGGTGCAAAGTACATGGATTTCTCACCTCAGTTACTTATCACTGGTTGCGTTGTTTATCATGCAGGATAAAAGTGGGCAACTAATGATTTGCGGTATGGCACTTTTCAACTGATTTATTATGAAAAGTTCATTAAAGTCAAATAATGTCACATGATAAATAATGGCGTTTTTCCTTATTGAGAAAACGATGCCAAGAACTAGCTTTCACTGGCAAGATGGTAACTTTCCTCAATAAATACCATCAATCGTGTTCATAAATTGGATATACATTGTAGATCAAATTGCACAAACCTGATTTAACATGCTGATTGATGGAATTTATTATCAGAAGATTGGGTTCTGTTTTCAAGATTTATGAAACATAATTTCAATTATAAATGCCTTGCAGGAGTGTTTCCTCAAGTTAAATCATACAGTTAATAGCCCAGATCCTCGTGTCATTAATCTAGGACAGTCTGATGTAGGTGTAAAACACCATTTAGTATAAGACATCGGTCTTTGTTAACGGTCCAGCAGGCTGGTTGATAGTAACGCGGTTAGCTGTGGGTTCGAAACCTGTGTTGAGTATCCTGATTTTTTCATCCTTCCAATTCGCACACAACTATCTGCACATGAATATTACCCACATGATATAAACAGGATATGGCCATATATGGATATGTACATGTAAGATTAAATTTGAGCATGCATTGGCAGATGAATTTGTATGGACTGATGTAAGCTTAAACAACATAATACATACATGTATACGCCGAGGGGTGGCAACTCATCAAAATTGTGTACAACTGACTTAGGACTTCAGGAATTTTACCATACTTCAAGGACTTCAGCCTGGCCTTGCACACTTCAATAACTGCAGTGGGAATTCGATTTGAGATTTCAGGGACTTCAAAGACTTCCTCACCAGTGACCCTGAATTCACACCCTTTAATGACTACAATGGGACTTCATGAGACTGGAGTCAGGCCTCCTTGAAGTCCGTATACAGGGTGATTTGAATTCATGATACAAACGCGATATGGTGTTAGAGTAAACTGAAAGACACAGGTTTCATCAATGAACCTGTAGGGTCCAACGTTCACCATTCATAAGTTACACGGACAAATGTTAGCAAGAAATAGAACATACATTCCGCCATTGTATTGGACTGTCTTACAGGAATTGCTCAAAATGTCTACCATGAGCAGCAATACCTATATGCCTGGCATGTCATTGACATTGCCTGCCGCAACTGCAATTCTGGCCACAAGATCCTAAAGAGACACCACAGGCAGCTCATACACTAATAGGAAGAAATCCATGAACACCATAGGAAGAAATCCAGGCTTGACAAATCTGGGGACCTAGGGGG